>JAQQZT010000008.1:24203277-24215236 GCA_030068275.1 Clarias platycephalus | reverse complement strand
TGTACTTGAGTAAAAGTTGACATTCCCCTGGACAAATATTACGCAAGTAAAAGTAGAAGTCTTGCATTAGCATGTGTTCTTGAGCAAAAGTCTCTCTCTCTCTCTCTCTCTCTCTCTCTCTGTTTCCCAAATGTCATTGTGCTGAAAGGAAAGGAAAGTCATGCAATTACACTTCAAATGTTCACTTCAAACATTACATACTAATTTAACGCAATGCCATTCAGTTAAGTAGAAGTACAGCTAAAGTATTTGCTGTATGTAGTGGAGCAAAAGTAAAAATTATTGTCTAATAAAAAAAAAACTTACACAAACTACAAATACATGAATTGTGTGCTTATGTGGACCTTCCACCTCTGCATGTAAAATTATTAAAACCTGTTGTTTTGGTGCAGAGGCTTATATGCAGTAGTGTAAGAATGATCTTGGTTGATAGGAATCAAACCCCATGTGGTCTTCTGAGGTTGTAGGTCATCAATATGATTTTTTTTTGCATTTAGTCATGCCTTTCTACTCACCAAGCTTTCGAAGAGTGATCATTTGCAGTACTGTAGGATTGAAGCCAGCCTGGCCATTCTCCACTAACAGAACCCACTCTAGTAAACTCAAGGCAGTCACAAGTAACCTAAAAACTCAAACTTACAAATAAGGTGACCGACTTCACCTTATTTGTTTTCCCCCTACATTCTAATATTTGTCCTAAACATTAACTAAAGCTCTTGAACTGTATATTCATGATGTTATGTGTTATGTGAACGGATTACGGATTGCCTGATTGAATGATCGAATAACCTCAGTATTCCAAGATGGCGGCGCGTACACATCGCGAGGCTCAGTGTCTCTCCAGTTTCTGCAGTTTTGCAGTATTTTATTTGCTCTTCTCGGGTCTGTTCGTGCAGAACAGCAGTGCTTTCACATCGTACACCCGACAGGAGCTTTTGGATATTGGTTCTTTATCCTGCACTTTCTGCTAATTGCACTTCTGGTTAGACCTAAAACTGCATTTCGTTGCCTTGTACTTGTACATGTGTAATGACAATAAAGTTGAATCTAAAAATCTAATCTAATCTATTCCTACTGTAAAAGTCTCACATCCACTATGAAAAACATACAAAACGCCCACTCATATACACACACTTCGCCCAGACAGGAAACACATCTGTTTTTCTTTGTGCAGGCATAAAACATTCTAAACCGGTAGTCTCATTGTTGGAACTGTAAATACAGCATTAAAAAAAAAAACTACAGCACAACAGAATCAGAGCACATTCGTTTTAATCTGAAACATTCACCAGACTGAAAGAGAGGCTGTGATTTATGACAAGGTGGCTTCTATATAAAGCGTATAAAGTAACAAAACAGAAGGTCAGGATTGATGCCAGAGGAAATTCATAGACGTTTTTCATTTCCCTGAAAATGTAATCGATCAGTCAAGACGTATTTGGTGTGTGAAGTTGGGTCTTATTATAATAATAATAATAATAATAATAATAATTATTATTATTATTATTATAATGCATGTTAACTATATTGGTAAATAAGGAAGAACATTCTTAGTCTTTTATATTCTCTATTTTTTCTGTCTAAATAATTTTAATTAATCAGCTAAATAAAAAAATTTGATTTCATTTCATTTTCTAAAATATTCTAACATTCTTTTTTGTTTACCTATTTATTTTTCCTAAATAGTGAGTCGAAAAAAAAACACACCAAGAAATCCAGTACATACAAAAGAAAAAATGCTAATTAGTTAAATAATTAAAATGGAAATGAATTTGAAAAGCAAATGAGACACACAATAAAGTTATATATTTATAATACTTTAAAATTGCTTCATAGTTGTGTTTTTCGTCCTTTTGAATGTATTTTATATATATATATTTAATAACTTTGTTATTATTTTATTTGGTTTATTATTATTATTTTTTTACTATTTATTTCTTTTATTTAATTTGATCTTATTTGTTTCCCATTATTTATTTTATTCATCTATTGCAGAGCATTTTGCCCGGGATTTTAAGTTTTCTTATATTAATAAAAAAATTAAGTACTCATCTGTTAAAAGTTCCATTGACGTTAACAATTATAATTTTTGTCCAAGGAAATGAGGCATTACGTAAATTTTGTCATTTTTATCAGACATTTGTTATCTGACCAATCAGAATCGAGGATTTGTCAGCGCCGTGTTATGAGCAGTATTTATCAGTAAATTATGATTATATGGAAGCACTCTGACTATAACTCATGGCTTCTCCTTCATCCTGGAAGATCTTCTGGGAGAACGGAGCGGTTGGTTTCGCAGGAACGAACTTACAGACCGCAAATACGCGACCGTATATTTGCAGGGAAATTTCCCGATGTCGACAAGCGTGTAAGGATTTCCCGTTGGCAGTTGGAGTGAGAGGTCTTCACGGGTGGGACGGAGAGGAAGTGGTTCGGTCCGCTGAGGTCCAGAAGAATCTGTAAATTTATGACTTAGGTCTGAGGACAAGGAGGAGGCGATGCAGAGAGACAGGAAGAGACGGAGACAAAGAGAGAGAGAGAGAGAGAGAGAGAGGAATGAAATGAGTAGTGGAGACAGAAGCAAAGAGTGAGAGGCCTGGTGCGAGTGTGAAGAGAGTGTGTGTGTGTGTGTGTGTGTGTGTGTCTGAAAGTCTGATTAATATTCATCAGGCGGAGAAGGCAGATGTGTCTGACATCTGTGTGATGTCAGCGTGTTGTCAACACATTGTTAGCACCGCAAACGTGCAAACAGATTAACGGGCCGAGCCGCCTTCGCCGAGTGCGAAAAAAGCGATTGCGGAGGAAGAAGGGAAGATAGCTTGTTCCTTAACTTCTTCCTGCCGTGCTTCCGATGCTCGGCTGCTGCCGATGGTGTAAAGACGTTCCTCGTGCCAAGGCTCAGCACCCGCTCTTGATTCTGCCTAATTAATCGTTCCCGAGTAGGAGCTGGAGTTCAGGTGCGACCTGCTTTTGACTGACAGATGTAAAACTCCGCCTCCCGGTTTGCACCAGTGTTTATTTATCCTCTGTACTGGTACGTGTACGTGATGCTCGTTTCTGAAATGAACTGTGCAAATCTGTTTTTTTTTGTTGTTGCTAATTTTAATCACATTATCATCTTAACATCTGTGATGTTCAACGGCGAAACACAACAGAATGTTGCACTGAAAATTAACCAAAATTTATATATTTTTTATATTTTCGTTACCACAGAAGGATGCAAATCAACATGACACTGGGAATTTTTTTCAATTTAAAACAATTTATAAACAGATTTGATAATTGCTCCATGTAATTGAGTATTAATTTTTTTAATGTACGTATTTTAATCCATTATATTTACTTGTTCATTTTTATTTTTCAGAAAGAAGTCAATGATATAATTGTATACAGTATGTATTGCATTTTTAAATTTACAGTACTGTGTAAAAGTTTATACACCCTCATTAATTCACATTTTGCTTCCGAAGAGCGAGAATTTCTTGTATTGTAATGTAATCTTTAGGAAATAACTTTTTCAGCTCTTTCTTTTGGCAGGTTTTCAGAGGAGTCATTTTTGTTTGTTAAGTCACACAGTTTCGCCTACGAACCATTTGAGCATAAAAAACCCATCTAATCTGACTTAAGGCATGAACGAGTGAGAAACAGATGATGTGCAGATGATCAGGTGGTGATTAGTTTACTGATGATGCTGAATGCTGAGTGGTTGGAACAGACGAGAGGGGAAATGAGGTCGCTGCTGAGGTCGTTACATAAACAACCAATTTTTAAAATTCTGTCTGTAGACACGTTGCAGCCTGTCACTGTAAAACTTTCCATTTTATCTTCAAGTTAATCTACATAATTAAACAAAATTTAATTTAATATGAAGAAAGGAGGCATGGCTCAGTACTGCATTATTCAGTTTGCATTTTTATTTTCTTCTGCATTTAACATTTTATTTATGTCCTTATCCAGTTTCTGTTTAAAGTTAAAATTTGACTAAATCATTAGTGAATTTGTGTTACTACATTTATAGTACACGTCCCATTCGACCATGATAGCTACAAATTTAAATACAGTACATATTTTAAAATTTATTAACGATTATGATGTTCTCATGACCAATTGTCTTATTTTTATGCTAGTTTTATTTTATATGTTGTTGTACTTTGCTTTTATGTTTTCATTAACATTTAGGATCTTTGACTTTTTATTTTGATTAGCTTTTTTATTCGCTTTAACTTTAACTTTTTTACTTTTTACCATTTTTTTTGGACTAACATTTGAAGGAATAAAAATGTAAAAGTATGACTTGGGCAAAATGATGATGATGTTGATGGGTAATAAATAAAACGCGTAATTATTTGGGAAGCGAGGATGTTATTCCTGAGGACCAGTTGTGAACAATGGTGAGGGGGCGTGGCCAAGGCTGAGCTGGAGAGAAACCAGGAAGTAACACATTGCAACATGCTGTACACTGTATGCTTCGCTCGTAAATAGTTTATTTTGAACCTCGCGTTAAAGCCAAAGACCTGCTGTTCTACCTGACAGGAGAACATGCGGATGTCAGCTGATTTATAAGTGTGTTTTGATCTGGCATCACTTTTCGTCACTTGCTTTTATGCAAACGAGTCGTCAGCGAGCAAACACGTCAGCTAGCGAGGTGTCAGGTTTTATATCCTACCTGCTGTTGGAGTTACGTTCCATCGATTTATCTACATGGTGGATGGCAAAGAGTTCAGGAACAACGTTTGGACCTCCACAAGAATTGATATTATTTATAATGACTTGCATTAGATGCATATTTTATATATGATCTCGTCGCTAGAATATAATTCTTCATACAATGAATGCTACTTCCTCATTGTCTTCTTCTTCTTCTTCTTCTTCTTCTTCCACGTTGTGCATTATTACAAATAATCACTGCGCTTGCTCTTCGGAGCATTTTCATCTCATGATGTCGCCTCCTTTAAGAAGACCACACGGTTTCTGAAAAAACGTGATGAAGAAAAGAAAGGATGAAGATGATACTGATAGAGTCCATGTGTTGGGCAGGGTGATACCGAGGTGTGTCCGTATCTGCATGGGTGGACAATGCAGGACTCTGTATGGACACCCAGAGGACCATGTGTGGGTTCGGAGGACATTGACCAGATGAGCCTTCCTCTCGTTCTGTCATTCTTTTCTTTCTTTCGTTCATTCTTTCTTTCTTTCTCTCGTTCTTCCAACCCACGCTATAAAAACATGCGCATTCCTGCCGCTCCCTGATCTTGGCACGTAAACCCTCTGCGTGTGTGTTTTGGGAAAAGCCTCCATCCAAAAACGATTCATACTCCAGAAACCACCAACTCTATTTTATTATTATTATTTATTTTTTTTGCTGCCCTGCTGCAAGCCTTTTTTATTCATGACATCGTGGGAATTGGTGAAAAAAGCAGAAAAATGCATGTGGGGTTTTTTTTTGCGGAGGGGATTTCAGCTGAACGCTACTTTTTAATGACAGACATATGATTCGGGGAAAATGTTTGACAATTTTTCCTATGGATGACACTTTGAATCATCACGTTTAATCATCCGGAGCAATGCGCAGAGCGGAGCAGTGCAGGGTTAAGGGTCTTGCCCATGAGCCCAACAGCAGCTCCGCGGTAGTGCTGGGACCCGAGCTCACTAAAGAATCTAGGGAATAACATTTCTCGGAATTACTGCACCTCCAGGGTGTACGTGCATGGAGTTTGCATGTTCTCCCCATGCTTGGTGGGCTTCCTCTGGGTACTCCGGTTTCCTCCCACAGTCCAAAGACATGCAGGTTCGGTTTGTCTTGGCGTTTCCAAATTGCCCGTAGTGTGTGAGTCTGAGTGTGTGTATGTGTGTGTGCCCTGCGGTGGATTGGCACCCTGTCCAGGTCCAGCCTCGTGCTCTAAGTCTTCTGGGATAGGCTCCAGGTCCCCGTGACCCTGAATACAGAATAAAGCGGTATAGAAGATGAGTGAGTGAGTGAATTCCTGCAGAATTAAATGGATGTGTGCGCTATTTGGAGTGATTTGTTATACTGATTTATCATTCAGGAAATCAGTTCAAACACAAAAAACCTATATATGTAGTCACACCTCCTAGAATGAGAGGTCGTGCTGATCCCCTTCTCAGATGCACAGAGGCTATGCCTTCTTGACTGAGCCCAAAAGCACAGAGGCCACGCCCTCTTCCTAATTAATTCAGTGGGGCCACGCCTCCTTCATTGGCACAGAGGCCACACTGTCCCTAAGAAGGAAGCTCACAAGCCCCAAGTCCCTGGATGGTACAGAGGCACAGCGGACACACTACCAACTGATAGGAACAGAGGCAATGCCCCACCCTTCTGTGTACAACGGTCCCACCCTTCTTTGTAGAAATGTGGCACAGGGACTAAATCTCTTTTACAAGGATGGAATTTTCAGACATGCCATATAGAGCTCAAACACCCCCAGGGATGTCTGCCACCACTTAAAGAATGAGGCACAGATGCCACGCCTTTTTTTCCCCCAATGCCACACCTCCTGTAATGAAACTGAAAGATATTGGAACGGGCAGGGACAGAGACCACACCACATACACTTAGATTAACAGGCATAGAGGCCACACCTTCATCAATAAGAATGATAGATACAGAGGCCACACCTCCTATGCTTAAACAGTCACTGAGGTCACACCAACTTCATTTGAAATGATAGAGGCCACACCTTCTACACAAAGACTAACGGGCACCAAGGCCGCACCTCCGATACTAGAACCGATAGGTGGAAAAACCACACCTCCTACATTTCAGTTAAAAGGCACTGATGCCACACCTCCTTCATTAAAACCTCCTTTAGTAGAACTGATGGGTGGAGAGATCACACCTCTATCACTTAAAATGAAAGGTGGAGAGACCACGCCTCCTACACATAGACTAACAGGCACAGAGGCCACACCCCCAACACTGGAACACAGTTATGATCCGACACCCAAATCTAACCAGTCGGACCTTTATACAGAATATAATCCTTTACAAGTTTGTTGTGTCTTTTTACGCTAATCCCGCTTACCTACGAATCCTGATCCGCATACACGTGCACGTTAGCGGTTTAATTTCAAGCGAGCAACCAAATTCCAAAAACGTCCCTCTAGGCGTGCACATGACATCACTGTAGCACTTATTTACTTATTACACTGTACACTTATTAGAGTTATTACAGGGGAGCCGAGCACCTGATATGCAAACAAACACACGGCGTACATAACAACCGCGTTAATGAGGTTCCCCCCAGCACGCCGTGCTCTCCACACACCATGCACATAATCTGCTTCAAAAGAATACAATTATGTCTGTGATAGTGAAGACTCCTGACTCTTATTTGTCCTGCCTCTCTCCATCTTAATCACCATGGTGATGAGGGTTCTCTCATTATTAGCGCTGCACCACAAATGTATTTTCGGCACACGCTCCTCGAAGGAGGTTTTCTGTTTTTTTTTTTTTCCCAGCAGGAGTCCCTCGGGGCATTTGTGATGCTGAACTTTGCGGCCTGCATGACAAGAAAAAATAAATAAGTAGGCTATTAAATTAGCAAATAAGCCATAAGTGCCTTAGTGATGTCACAGCAGCCTTCTAGCAAGATTATGTTTGTTTATGTTGCGTTTATAGCTATATTTATGTTCATTTTAATGACTATTTCCCATTTTATCCCAAATGTCCTCGAGCAGCCAAGACACATTTGGCCAATTAAGTATTTTATAAAGCAGCATTTTGACTCCATAGTTATATACGCCAGCCCAAAATTCAACTGTGTTATACTGTACAGTACGTCCAGGTAGCTGGAACGTAAGTACAGCTCCGCCTACAATTTGGGGGGGCGTGGTCTAGGAGGTAGCACGATACCAAACCATGCCAAAGCCGTCGGTTTTTAGACGGTTTTTGTGATGGTTCTTTGTAAGTTTGGCACAGTTCGTAGTGGACTTGAAGGTGATGAGATTGTAGTCATCATCAAGTACATCATACTAGACCATGTGGGAATTCAGATCAGCCAGGCAGTACATTGGGAATGACACATGAACAACTTTTCCTCTTTTAATTGAAATAAATAACAATTTGAACTTGACAGCAGCAACTCAGGACCAGCAGGAGTTCATTATGTGTAAAATTTACAACAAACTCACAAGTGATCGTACAGTAGGACACGGATGTTTGTTGAATGAACTGGATTTTCATGGATACCAGATTTCTTGTGTAAACGCTCTTAGTGCCTTGAATATTTCTGTATCCGGTTTGCCACATGTTGTTTCTTATGACATGAAATTTCAAGAGAACAAGAGTGACAAAAGAGAAAAGAGAAAAGGTGCAGGATTAGACAAAAGTTTTGGTTCCCATCATTCATCTTAGGTATAAATATTCATGAACAGGAACTAAATGATAGTGCTAAGTAGTTGTGGCAAATTTCAAGCCTTCATGTCTTCATTTCTCCTGATTTTACTGTATAATCAAGACCCAAAGCTCTCCTCGAACCGCTTTAAAAACATGTTCATGCGCTAACAAATTAGCAATGGAGCGGCAATTGTTCCATTTTAATTGTAAAAAGAGTGCAAGGGGACATTTCGGGCGCGATTTACGTGGCGTGAATATGCAGCGAGGAAAAGAGGAAGTGATCTCACTAAGTGATTTTCGACGCTGTCAAATTAATCCGGGCGCTAGTTTTGCGTTTAGTTAGCATCAAAACAGCATCGACTTTAGCGTTCCATATGGGGGTCTGACACCAGTACGGCTGGAGGCAGATGTTTCCCTGCCGTCGTGTCATTATCGATGCAAATTTATTCATTAAACAATTTAATTGTGCTGATGATTGACGGCCGGCCGGCGTTATTACAGGGGAAACATTACTAATAATATGTTAGTCTTATTAACTCAGTGTGCAAGCAATAAGTGGAGCTGTGTTTATATAGATTAACCTCTGCTAATGTAGCGCTACGGGCCCGCCGAGCACACGAGTGGGCGCTTTCATCCAACAAAGCACTTTTATTACTTTACAGGCTTTAGAGAGACGATGTTAACGATTACGAGTCCCCTTCGAGACTCGACCCCTGACTGATCCAACAAGGCAGTATAGCGCCCGATTCTTCTCAGAAAAGTAAAATCCCTTACAAAGAGAACAAAGACGGTGGTGGACGTTCAATGAACCCATTTTTGTAGCTAATTCAATCTGCATGTTGGGTTTTGTGATGCTGAATAACAGAAACCTGATAAAATCATAAACAAGGTTGTGTTCACACTTGCAGTCCGTTTGCATTGAATCCAGGCAGGTGAGATGAGAACCCAGAACGACCGGGCTGAGAGAGTCTGAACGCGGAGGTGCTGCTGAATGTGTTCCGCTAGGAAAAGAACTCATTTGGGAAATGATTCGACTCTGAGTCGACTCATCTGCATTGAGTGAATCAGACATGCCGTGTTTTAAGACGCAGTCTGGTAGAAATGTCTAGTAACCACTGAATAGATTCTATTCTAGATATTTACACGGTGCGCTCAAGTCAAACCGGGACTTGTGATGAAATCTCTGGAGAATGAAGACGTAAAAGCGATTGACATTTAGAGAAGACTTCAAGACTCTTCGCCGCAGTAAAACATTTGAACGGTGCAAACGTCTTGAAGAAGGCTGTACATCCGCGAATGACGATCCCGGCGCGAAGTCCACGGCAGTCGTTCCCGTGAACATTCAGCCAGGGGAACGGCTGATCCTTGAAAAAATCGACAGCACCAAATTGCGGAAGGAAGCGACGCATCTGTGAACTGTACATACAATCTTTCCAAGCCAATTCCACATGTTTAGGCCATGAATGGAGTTCCTGGGAGGCCAGCGTTTCAGACATGAATCAGACAGGCTGTCTGATTGTGGCTCTGGAGCACTGAGAAAACCTTTCTACCTTGATGGTATGTGTGCATTAGTGTAGCAGAGGATTATATAGAGAAATAAAGGGAGGATTTACTCTCAGAACTGTCTTCCGTCTACGCCGCACAATCAAAAGTCCCACTTTGACTTGAACGCTGCTCGTACATAATAAATAATGGAATCATTTATTTATTTTTAACATCAGCTTTATGAGCAGAAATTTAAACTGTGAAGAAGTAACAAAGTGTGGAAATTATTCAGTTCTGTTCATCAAAATAGATCAAAGTTTCTTCTTGAGACAAGTTTAATCCTTTCATTCATAAAAGTCCTGATTTAAAATTAGACACAAAGAAGTAGGTAGCTCATTATAGACTTTAAAATTAGCTCGGGTTTTTATAGCACATTAGCTCCAGATTAGATCCAAACCCATGTACACACATCACATCTGACACTAGTTTCACTTTCTTATCCAGTTATTTTACTTTCATAATCATTTTATTCACAATTTAATTTTGGATTTTTAGAAAATTCATTCAAAAAATGAAGATAAAGTAATTCAAATGTTAGTTATAACGTTTTACTTAGAATCATACACCAGTTTTCCAAGCATTCTAAGAATCTTAAATGTTCCATTAACCATTAAAGAACCATCAAAGAGCGTTTAGAAAAGAAAAAAAAACATTTCATGTACAGTAGGCCAGTATCAGAAATGACTTGTCTCACTTTGTCGTTCCTGCCTTTTCGACCCCATTAGTTTCAGGGCCTCTTGCTCGAGGATGTTGTTTTAGCCTCTTTAGCACTCCAGCGCTGTTTGCCTTCGCCACCCTCTGGGTGAGAAATGGTCCTGGACAGGAAATGGAAAGCATGTCATACAGGAAGTTAAGGTTTTTCCGACTGCTGGTCATGACAATGCCTCGATTCTGTCATCTCATCCTTCTTTTTCCTTGACTCGCAACTGCTCGCTTTACGGAAAAGATTCTCTTTATGCTAATTCTCTAAGGAGACATAGATCCTTACGAATAGATGATTAGCCCCATTAGGAGAGATTAGCTTGTTTGGTGTGCCGCTAGGATCATGTTTCGAGTCAGAAACGTCCATGAGCCGAGGTTGAGATGCTGCCTGCTTTATCTAGAACAATTAGCATAAAATTTTAACCTGCAAGCGTAGTTAGCATCAAACTTGCCTCACATTAAAATGATAAATAAAAAAATATTAATGAATTTGTTCTACAATTAAAACATTTCTTTAATGGAGAATACAGCACTTGTAAAGGAGAACTCATTAGCATGGAGTCAATTAGCGATCTTTTCCAGGTCGAGTGTTCCTTTAAGAGTGCCATATAGCGTCTGATGCCTTTTCCACATTTTGCAATACACTTCCTGTAACTCGCCTCTCCCATCTTACGACCTAGCTGACAGCTCTTGATCCTCTAAATATGTTCATGTGCAGTTTATTGCGCCCTGGGCGTTTGGAGGAACACGGTAATATATCAGTTAGCTCGGCCGTCTCCCTGAGCGAACGAGGACGAGATAAGTTTCGACGCTACGCCGTGTATATTAGTTAGCTTTGCCCAGCGGCCATATTGGCCACAGATGAGGATCCGGGGTGTCCCGTTGATCTCGGTCGGGTGGCTAATGTTTCTAAAGTTTTGCTCGGCCCAGGGAGTGCAAGAGCGATGAGTCTTTCCATCACTTCCCTCTGAAATATGGAACCCTTTCACCACTGCATACCGGTAATAAAATCTTTATTTCATATCCAGATGGTGGCTATCCTGTGGTACTTTATGGCTTGAGATGCTAGCGGGTAGCATGTCACAGGATTGGAATGAGGATGAGGAACTTGTTCGCGTAAAGGGTGATACACAAAAGGCACCGGATGCAGGTTAGGAGCGGCGTGTGCATGACGGAGTTGGTATTAAAGCAGCTTATTAAAGTCAAGGAGGTGTGGCCTTTATGTATCAGTCTCAGTGAAGGAGGTGTGGCCTCTATGTGTCAGTTTCAGGGAAGGAGGTGTGGCCTCCATGTATCAGTCTCAGTGAAGGAGGTGTGGCCTCTATGTATCAGTCTCAGTGAAGGAGGTGTGGCCTC
>JAQQZT010000008.1:24175914-24191797 GCA_030068275.1 Clarias platycephalus | reverse complement strand
TGTGTGTGTGTGTTTGTGTGCATGTGTGTGTGTATGAAGAGTGTGTTATCACTGATCACTGGTGTGTGTGTGTGTGTGTAAAGTGTGTTCTCACTGATGTGTGTGTGTGTGTGTGTGTGTGTGTGTGTGTGTGTGTGTGTGTGTGTGTGTAGAGTGTGTTCTCACTGGTGTGTGTGTGTGTGTGTGTGTGTAGAGTGTGTTCTCACTGGTGTGTGTGTGTGTATGTGTATGTAGAGTGCGTTGTAGAGTGTGTTCTCACTGGTGTGTGCGTGTGTGTGTGTAGAGTGTGTTCTCACTGGTGTGTGTGTGTGAATGTGTATGTAGAGTGCGTTGTAGAGTGTGTTCTCACTGGTGTGTGTGTGTGTGTGTGTAGAGTGTTTTCTCACTGGTGTATGTGTGTGTGTTTGTGTGCATGTGTGTGTGTGTGTGTGTGTGTGTTTGTATGAAGAGTGTGTTATCACTGATCACTGGTGTGTGTGTGTGCGCAAAGTGTGTTCTCACTGGTGTGTGTGTGGAGTGTGTTTTCACTGATGTGTGTGTGTGTGTGTGTGTGTGGAGTGTGTTTTCACTGGTGTGTGTGTGTGTGTGTGTGTGTGTGTGTGTGGAGTGTGTTTTCACTGGTTTGTGTGTGTGTGAGGCTACCTAAATAACAGTTCAAAGAATAACTCATGGATAAGCAGAACCACAGAACTTCACTCTGTATCTATTTTTATGCTAATAGGAGCACAAACTATTGACTTGCTGTTAGTAGGTTTAATGATTATTATTATTAGAACATTATAATTTCCTACAGCTGTAATTTGCGTAAACACTCTTACACTCACTCGAACAGTTTCCCTTCAGTACCTCGGCCAGACTCCTGCACTAGCCCTCTCTCTCCGACGCGGTGATCTCAGGCTCGGCCGAGCGTCACAGTCGCGTTATTATGCTTTAATTAGAGCACACACGAGCAGATTCTCCACATCGCGACCTCACAAAGCGTGAAAAACGGCCAACACGCATTCGGAAGCGCTGACACCTGCGTTCGAGATGCGGCCCATATGCCGGAGCGTCGCCGCTCTAATGGCGTTAATTTACACTGCTCTGTATGGGGTAGAAAAAACTCAGTCCTGGGGGAAGCGCACTTCAGGTTAAAGATATACGTCACTATTAGTACGACTCTAATCGTGCTGCACTTTAATGAAGGGAATAATGATCATGAGACGAGGGGAAATGCTGCTTTGCATTAATGCCTTTAAATCATTTTAGCTAATGTTTTTACATTTACTCCTGAGCATTGGGTAAGATCATTGGTTAGCATTTCGTTCATATTTCAGATTTATAGAAACCTACTAGTTACGCAAAATAATAATTAAAAAAAAGCTAGTATACAATTTAGCTAGTTGCATATGCTTTCTGCCTGCATTGCACATTTACCTCTCTTTTTTCTCTATATAATCCCCTGCTACACTATTGCACTTATCCCAGCGTTTCACTAGTGCTTGGACACCATCGATGTACAACGTACAGTACAGACTTCTTTAATAACATTGTCTGAAAATTTGTTTTTTTGTAAGATTTTGTTTATAAAGTGCTTTTAACAGTGGTCATTGTTGCAAAGCTCCTTTACACAATCTAAAGAAAAGTGTGGAAATGTGTACAAAATGTAAAAAAAAAAAGTGTATGAAACAAAATGATCAGATTGTCCCTGATGAACAAGCCGAGGGTGACTTTGGCAAGGAAAAACTCCCTGAGATGGCAGTAAGAGGGAACCTTGAGAGGAACCAGAGTCAACTGGGAACCCATCCTCATTTGGGTGATAACAGATAGCAGGAATTGTTTCACTGTCATTCTGTGTGTTAGGAGGCTGAAAGTTCAATATAACTGATGGTATCTTTATTATTGGAGGCTCAGGTAGAATGTAGGAAATTCCAGTCTTGACTATAGAGCGACTGCAGTCACAAGTCGAATGGAACAAACAAATTTCTAAAATTATCACAATTTAACAAACGAACACTTCTCTTGCACATTTCATTTATATACTGCAGCAAACAGTGCTGAATGCTGATCTGGGGTCAGTTTATTCACTTTTGTAAATGAGTGCAGGAATATAAATGCTGATCCAGAGTCAGTTTTTGGAACGGAACTTACAATGAGTGGATTACTTTGCATGATTTAGATTATGCTACACTGTAATCACTGATTTGAGGTCAGTTCCAGGGCCAACTCTGATCCAGGGTCAGCTTTATTAGGCAGAATTATTAACGCTCTTGTGGGATCAGATTTGATTCAGTATAAATTAATTTAGGTGAGATTATACAATATGTGCTGATCAGGTGCCAATGACATCATACTGTATTTTTTAATAAAGGAATGCTGATAATGGCATCATTGTCAATACTAATCTGGGGTCAGATTAACAATAAAGAAAGTTAGAATGATTTGTGTACGACTGAATGTGTTTGTGTAAAACTGCTGTACCACAAATTGATGTAGAGTAAATACTGTGGGGGGGGAAAACTCAACAACAAGGTTTTTTTTAAACATGTGATAAAGTCATTGTGTTCAAAGAGAAAATGTTTTTCTTCAGTGGAGACATAATACTGTTCGAGTATGGTTTTGGAAAACATTACAGACTACACCGTATACGAGCGAGCGCAGGGAATTGTGATGAATTTGTAGTCGTGAGCCTAGCGCTGTGGTGATGTGGTGATTCTGTCTTTTGACTTTATGCTCAGACTCTCTCCATATTGATCAAATTCTCCAGTCAAGTGAAGTGTGAATGACGCGATGTCTAACACATCAAGCCAACTCTCTGCAGGTTCATGGATCGGGGTGTGTTTTCACACACAGGTCACCGGAGCAGCAGGATGCCTGTCAATCGCACTCGTTTATGATGCGGACACAAGAGCTAAAGGCCAGACTAGAGAGAGACAGAGAGAGACAGAGAGAGAGAGCAGTGCATTCCTCCAGGGAGCTGCTTAGTGCCGTGTCGATGTTGTGCAAATGTAACGTGCCTCCCCCTCGCTGCACTTGACCTTCGAACGCAAACCTCCCGAGACGCCACTGATCTAAATAACATCATGATGCTATTAGCATATAGTGCAGGACAACAATCCTCAGCACTCGAATAGAGCATGAAACACACACACACACACACACACACACACACAAAATCAATGAATCAATCAACACAAAGACTCAACATATACTGAGCGAAATAATATCACTGATCTGGGATCAGGTTTTGCATTGAATAAATGTACAGTATATGCTATTGATCTGTTCTGAGGTCAGTTTTGTCTTGGTATGAATTAATATGAGAAAGATGATAAATTTCATGTCAGTTTTAATAATAGTGTATTGTGAAAAAAAAACAAAAAAACAACTATGCACAACCGGCATCAGTTGTTAGTCATTCGGCTGCTCCCATCGAGGAGTCGCCACTGTGAACCATCCAATCCACACACAACTTGGCACAGGTTTCACACCGGATGCCCTTCCTGACACAACGCTCCCATTTTATCCAGGTTTGCGACTGGCACTGCATCTAGTGGCTGGGATTTGAGCATCGGATGGGAATCAAACCCGGGCCTTCCACATGGCAGGTGAGAAACCTACCACTGAGCCACCAATGCCCTGCACAACCGATGTCAGTGTATACAGTAAAAAGTTAACACTGATCAGGGGTCAGTGCTGTTACTATACAGAGTAGTAATTTCAAGAGTATTCAACACAAAATAGAATGTTTAAGAATATTGCATACTGATCTGATGTCAGTTTTGTCAATAGATAATGTAGAAAATGTAAGAATATTAAACACTAATTTAGGGTTAGTTTTGTATGTCACATAAGATTTAAATAACATCATGGTGCTGCATATAGTACAGAACAACAATCCTTAGCACTCGATTGGAGGGAGCATGAAACACACACACACACACACACCTACACACACACACACACACACACACACACACACACATCAATAAATCATTCAACACGCCAACTCTCAGTAAAATAATATCACTGATTTGTGGTCAGTTTTTACATAGTGTTAATGTAAATGTTATTGATCTCAGGTCAGTATTTGGCAAGGACCAATAATATTAAATATAAATGAATATGAGAAGGATTATAAATTTTACACCAGTTTGATGACTCTTCATAACTGAAATATGAATACCTGACATCACTGTGTAGAATAGAAAGTTTAAGAATAATTAAACACATAAGGGGTCAGTTTTTGTTACAATACAGAATAATAATTTAAAGAGTATTAAACCCTGCTATTGGTGTCAGTTTTGTCACAACATAAAGCAGAACATTTAAGAATATCACAGAATGATCTGTGCAATAGAGTCTTGTCAATGTATAGAGTTGAAATTTTAAGAATATTAAACAGTGGTTTGGGGTATAAAACACAGATCTAAGGTCAGTTTTGTATGTAACTTAAGATGAACACTTATCAGTCAATAAGTAATAGTAATGTAATATGTTCAGGAATATTACCACTGATCTGAGGTCAGTTTTGTCACTAGACAGAGTAGAATGTAAGAGGTGTGTAAAATATTACACACCGACTTAGGGTCAGTTTTGTATGTAACATAAGATGACCGCTGATTTGTCAGACTTGGAATGGTTTTGTCAGTCAATAAGTAAAATATTATCACTGATCTGGGGTCAGATTTGACACTATATATTCTGTTGATAGAGATGAACACTGACCTGGGGTCAGTTTTGTCACTTTATTAGACAATAAGATTGATGAACAGGAAAATGAACACTGGGATCAGTTTTCACACCTCAGGTCAGGCTGTGGTCAGCACTAACAAAGCCAAGAATATGAAATATTATACAAAAAAAACATGAACAACATTTTTTTGTGTGGTAGAAAAAAAAACAGACTTTCATGTTTGGCATTGGTGATTTAGTGACATTTACAGAACAGATAATTTGCTGGCACAAAAATGGCGTGAAATAATGCCAAATGATGTCTAACACGATGATTCTGTATTAGCGAGTGTGTGGGACAAAACCCAAATGCTGAGTCAGCGAAGTCAGTACAACACTGTAATACACGCACTTTGTCTCTCTTTCTCTCTCTCTCTTACACAAAGTGCACAGTGAGGCCCTTGTACTTCATTCCTGCTTCACGCCGAACTAATGAACAATCCCGCACACCATAATCTAGCACTTAAGGTTGATTAGATGTAGTTATGCTATTAAGGACGCTACAGATCCATCCTTAATTCCCTCAATAAGATCACTGTGTTTTACGATTGTCACGTCGTCCCGAATAATTAAACCCTGCGAAAGGACGCTATAAATACAGCACGCGGCTGTATCGTCAGCGTTCGCTAAATGAGCTGTGAAACCTCGGCTAGCTTGTTAAAAGTCGAGTTTGAGTGAAAGATTGTGCATCACAAGGTTTATACATCATTCCTTCCTTTTAAATTTCTAGATTAGACGGGATATAAAGTATATTGACTCACAGACACCAGAAATGAGAATGTGTCAAAATGTAAAACGTTTGGGAAAGAAATGTGAGGTGGCTAGATTTCACTAGAGTGTTTGTAATGTTACAGTAGTTTGTGTGAAGGCAAATAACCACAAAGATGTTTAGTTATAGCATCTGTAGGCTCTTTTTTCTTTTTTTTACTAAGGGTGCCAATAGTTTTGCAGCAAGACAGCAGCATGTTATTGAAAAATATTGTTTCACAGGTTGCATTTATTGTATTTTATTGTTTTTTTTTATACTATAAGGGTATTGTATTCTATTACTGATATTGTTTAATTAAATATAAATTGTATAAAAAATGTTGTCAGTTTGTGTTTATTTTAAAGGTTATCTATCTATCTATCTATCTATCTATCTATCTATCTATCTATCTATCTATCTGTCTGTCTGTTCTACCCCTCTCTCTCTCTCTCTCTCTCTCTCACACACTTTCTCTCATCTTTTTCTCTCTCTCATTCTCTCTTTAATATATTTTATTGTTGAAGTTATTTATAGTATTAATGGATTTGGTGTTAAAATAACAGTAAAACAATAAAAAAAATAAAACAGAAAAAGAATAAAATATATTTTTATTTATTTCCTTTTCTGTTTGTTTATTTTATTAGGTTCCTGGGTTCAGTGTAATTCCTCACAAGTCTAAAAGTATTTACTTGAAGAAAACTCAATAATAATAAATAAAGATGAACGTATGCTAGAGGTTAATTATTTTCTGAATCTATCACTGAAGTGAATGTAAGACCCACAGGTAATGCCATGTGTGTGTGTGTGTGTGTATGTGTGTGTGTGGTTTAAAATAGGCCCGCAGCATGTTGGAGCGAGCGGCTGAGTGTGTGTACCGCTGGGGTAGAGCGGCTCAGCGGCTCAGGCACGCCAAAGCGAGCAGCTCATTTATCAAAATTGTTCTGCAAAAATGATTTATCTGTTCATCGTCCGTGCGCAGATGTCTTTAATGGCCGCCGATGCCCAGGAGGTGGATGGAGGAGTGCAGTGCTGGTGTGTGTGTGTATGTGTGTGTGTGTGTGGGATGTGGGGGGAAGTTAAAAACGACAAGAGCATAGTAAGATGGACGTCTGCTCTCTCTGCAGGTGTTTGCATGCATGTGTGTGTGTGTGTGACCTCTAGGGCCCCGTTTCTTTCTCAAACCATTTGCAGCGGCTCTGGCAGGCTGCACCCTCACATGGGGCACCGCTGTTCGAGCAAAATGTCTGTGTGAGAAAATGTGTGTGTGAATGTGTGTAAGTGTGTGTGAGTTTGTTCGAGCTCAATGGTGTGTTAAAAGTGGTTTTTCTACTTTGAACCAAACCTCACAGACCTCAGTTCAAAAGAAGACGTTATTCAAATGTTAATCAAAATTCTGCTATTAAAGAGACGATGCAATTCTATAAAGTTTTCTGATCCAGTTTCAGATCTTTTTTTTTCCCCCTTCCTAAATCAAGCATGTGCACTTTGACTACAGTCACCCTGGGAAGTGTTCGGTTTGCTCACACTGACATCAGCGTGTGTGCTGAGTAAGACATGAGCGGAGACTTCGACGCTCAGAGCGAGAGGAATATTCATCTACTGTATTGGAAAAAAATAAAGATGAAAAGGGCAAAAAATAAATGATATGATTAGAGTAATGAAATGGACAATAGAAAAAAATATCAAGCAAACATAAATTACAATGTAATGATTATTATTGACAAAAAAAAAAAAATCACGAATCTATTATAGTCTATTATTATTATTATTATTATTATTATGTTCAAACATATATAAAAATATATCAAACTATTTTGTATATTAAACCTATTTTGTCTGTCTGTCTGCTCTCTTCCTCTTTTCTCTCTCTCTCTCTCTCTCTCTCTCTCCATCTGTCTTTATGTAACTCTCTGCCTGCCATTCCATCCATCATCTATCTGTTTGTTCTCTTTTTCTCTCTCTCTTTATCTATCTACATAAATAACAGAAAATATGCAAAACATGCTTAGATAAATGTAAAAATCCAAAGACAATCATGATATATTATTATTCAGGGCTCAAGCAAAAGAAAAAAATATTTACATAAAAAAATATGAGACAGCTGAGTTTAAAGTTTTACATTTTTATATAAATTAATAATAATAATAATAATAATAATAATAATACACCTTTTTGCACCCATACTAATACTACATGTTATTTAATCCATGAATTAAGAGTAACAGAGTCCAGTCCTGTGTGTGTGTGTGTGTGTGTGTGTATAAGGGGAAACCTAATTGCGACTCCATTCTGCTCGGTTTGATTGTAATTATCCGCGTGCGAAGTATGTGTGTGTAGCGCTGAGTAACGCTGGGTGATAAATGCGCTGCTGCGTGTTAGAGGATGATGAATCGGAGGTCCCGGTCTCTGGACATCAGGAATAGCAGCGGTGAAGCAGGGGTTTCTGGGTAAATGAGACCAGAGCAGCTCCCTGGTGGGCAGCAGGGAAGTGAGGCGACGTGGGAAGATGTGCAACACACACACACACACATAGACACTCACACTCTTAAACCTTTAAAAGTAAATATAGGCAGTGTTAGACAGAACTAGGCCGCTCACTGAGACACACACACACACACACACACACACACACACACACAAAGAGGGAATTTTCCAAAAATGTAAGCCATCGAAAGAAAGAAAGAAAGAAAGAAAGAACAGGCAAAAGCTAAAGGTTGCAAGTAAAATAATGAATGAATGAATAAATGATAATGTTTATTTTGTTGAGAAACTTCCAAAAAAAAGTAATATAATTTTTTTAATGAATCCACTTTACATTGTAAGTCAGTGCTACCTATCTCGATACAGTGATACCTCAGAATATGAATTTAATCCATTCTGGAGGCGAGTTCTTAGGTGAAATTTCGTATAGTGAAACGCATTTTCCCATAAGAAATAATGTAAATGCAGATAATCCGTTCCAGCCACCCAAAAATATTAAATAATGTTACCAATTTCCAACACTATAATCATGTTTTTGCATATAAAAACATTTAAAACATTTAGGAAAGACATGTAAATGCAGTAAAATATGAAATAAATTTAAACATTAAACCTCACTTAACCTTAATTTATGATTCCTCTTGGCACCGGCTACTTTAAAATCCAAACTGAAAGTGGCTCTCTTTTCTTTTTGCTACCGTGCTTCCTTCTTCACAAAATGCACAACATGCAAAAGTAAGTAAACTCGCTTTGCTTCACTTTCCACTGATTCAAATAAGGTTTGAATCGCTCTCAGATGTACGCACAACTAATACATCGGCGCAGAATAGATGAAAGCCAGACATACATACAATGTATGCACAAGCCAGCATTCAGTTTAGCTCAGTTTGGTGACTCATATGGCGAAAATGCTTCGCATGCTGAGGCAAATTTCTCGCACAATTTCAGATCGTAAGGCGTAAATGTTTAATGGTCGTTTGCCAAGGTGCCAAAGTACTAATTCAAACGCAATCATTAACTAACTTGAGATCATGCTAACTGTTCACTGCTTGCTTTCCACTATCAACAAGAACCTATGCACTGTCGAAAATTGGTATACATGTTCAATGAGTTGAATATTATCATTCATCTATGTCTAGGAGAAATCACATTTGCTAACTGCTCACAACAAATGAAAACATGTGGGACTTTGTCGAACTTTTAATATGAAATTTCCAAACGGATGCAAGGATTGTGACAAATTACGACATTTCGAAATGTAGCTATAGCTAGCTATTATTAAAGAAAAACTTGCGCACTGCTATATTTAAACAAATAAAAATATTCAAGTTAGCGTCAAACAAATTCTAATTATCTAGCCATAAGCAAACATTTGCTAACTTCTCAAAAAAATGTATCTTTGATTGTGTCATACATTAATGTTCACGTTAACAAGGTTTCTACAGGACCAGTAAACATTCATTAACTGCTGAAAGCCTTCATTTATAGCAAAAGTAGTTACTAAGATTAAACTTTAAGGAAGCCATTAGCAAATTCTTGTAGGCTGACTCGAATATTTTGCTGAGTTAGCAGTGAACAAACATTCACTAACTGCTCGCTTGCTAACTGTAGTTTTTGTTAATAAAAAGAGTAGTTTATGTTGAAATTTGATGCTAAACAGCTCAAATGTTTCATCAGACCAAATGAGTGAAAATAAATAAATTAAACAAAACTGCCTAGCAACAAACCTAGACACATACTGTAGGAGGACAAACGTCTTCCCACGTGTTAATGTTTCAGAAAGCCACACATAGCAAAGATTCCCCTCATTTCCTGTCTCTCTGTCTCGGGCTCCCCTCGGTGGCTTTTAATGACACTGAGCAGACCTTAATGCACCGACCCAGACGACGATTATCACCCGGCTAATCCTACAGTTCATTAGCCACGGCTCTTAATAATTAAACTGGAGAAGCGCAGAGAGACGCGGCGCACTTGAGCACCCATTATCATGCTAGCGGAGGAAGCAGTGGGTGCCAATATTTATGCGTTGGGTCAAATTTTGTATTTATATTATATGGGTATGGATACCTGTTTTGCAGGGGGAAAAAATAAGAATAAAAATAGTTAATTCACCTAAATGAATTTTGATGAAAAGCTAAACAAATAAACTAAATATTTTTAAATAGAATGAAATAGGTTAGCAATAGTTAAATAGTTAGCATTTTAGCTTTTAGTAAAAACGAGGAGTAATAATTTAATAATAATTTCACTGCAAGCAGTAGGGAGGCTAATTTATTAGCATTTATTAATTAACCTTTTCTTCTGGTCTAAAATCATAACGTTTTTAATTAAAATATAAAGGTTTAGCAACATTACCAAAGATAGGCCGAGCAACGTCTGCACCTAATTCAGTTACCTAGGCTTAGTTACAACCATACAAATTTTTCGGTTGTACTGTATAGGAGGCTAATTCGTGTTTAAATTTTATATGCGACTGACAGAAAATATCATCAATACGTAATAAGTTTGCTAGGAAATATTATTATTGCATCAAGTAAAGCTAACAAAGCTGAAAGCTAAGAAAAAATAGCATATCAAAATTTTTAGCATTAGCATGCTAGCTAATGTTTGTTTTGTGGTGAAGTGAGCAGGTTAGCTGAAAAAAATTACCTCAGAGTTTTAAAAAGTTCTACATTCATAGACTCAGGGCTGCGTGTCACTCTGTAATTCAGGACAGACTAACAAAGACACACACACACACACACACACACACACACACACACACACAGAGTGGAATTGTGTCTTAGCTTAACAAAAGTCAACAGACAAATGATTAATTAAACACACTGGAGTTTTCAGCTATATTTCCTTCAGTATGATGTCCTCCAGCCTTGTTTGTCCAGCTAGTTATTACTCAGGTCTGGAAAGGTTGAAACACCTTAAGGGCGCACACACACACAGACACACACTAACAAAGAAGCAGTCTCTCTAAGGAGAGTGTGTTCATGAATAATACAGAAATAGAGTTTGACCACTGGCCTGTGGCAAACTCTGTGTGCGCGTGTGTGTATGTACTGTATGTGTGTGCTGAGGTACAGCACCTTTTGTCTGCTTCTTTGTGTTTGACATCCTTTTTGTTATAATTAGAGTAACACCATTTTCATGTTGGACCCAACGAAGGAAATACCCCGAAGCCTGTTAGGCCAGGGCGTGGTCTCTGTGGGCGTGGTCTCTTTGGCAGGCATTCACAAAACCGGTCAATATATTTCGACAATATTCATTTCAGCAACCTGTAAGTGTAGATTTGCAGGTTGTAACGTCAAAGCCACACTTAACAATGCAATGCAAAACCACCACCTATTGGATGGGAGGGGGGATAAGACAAACACTCAGCATGGAAGCCCTCATTCAGTCATCTAGTGCATTTGCCCAAAAAAAACACCATGACGGCAGGTCAGCACCACCGTCTAGTAGTCGACGACAATGAAATGGGGGTGTCTGCCTGTTAATGTCATGATCACTGATTGGCTGGAGTACTGCCTACAGTAGGTTTTGTTTCAAATCAGCTTATAAAATGTATAATGTTATGAAATATACAAATTTCATCTCAAATATTTGTTTAGCCAAATTTTGTTTACCCACCCATACCAATTTAGACCCACAAAATCAAAATTAAAACCACCCAATCAGGCGGAAACCCAACCAACCTGGTAAGATGGAGTCCTGTGCATACATTAAGGAGGTGTGGCTGCTGCGCCTGTCAGTCAAAATCAAGAAACTGTTGCTTCCTGGTCTGTTTGTGAACCACCAATGAGGTATCTGTCCAAATAAAGAAGGTGTGGTTTCTGCGGCCACTGTGCCTTTCAGTCAATATAAACAAGGCATGGCTTCTGTCCAAATGAGGAAGGTGTGACTTTTGATTCTTGGTGCTTGGTAGTCTAAATTAGGGAGGTTTGGCTACAATGCCTGTCAGTCTATGCTAAGAAGGAGGCATGGCCTCTGTGCTTGCCAGTCAACATGGAGAAGGTGTGGCCTATGGCTAAATGGAGAAGGTGTGGCCTATGTCTAAATGAAGAAGGTGTGGCCTTTGCTTCGATGCCTGTCAGTCTAAATTTAGGAGGCATGGCTACAGTGCCTGTCAGTCCATGCAATGAAGGAGTCATGGCCTCTGTGCTTGTCATTTAACATGGAGGAGGTGTGGCCTTTGTACCAGAGCCTTATAATTATCCAACTAATTCAATTTATGTGCCTGAAGGTGTTTCACAAACGTGGCATTCTGATACACTCCATTTAATTCCAAACGGAGGAAATTTTTACTTACTGTTTCTTTAACCTCCTCCTTCAGGTTCTCACTTCAGGTTCCGCCAAGCTCGTTCTTTATTTTTAATGGAGACATGCTGCTATGATTTATTCAAACGACAAACCTTGCTTCGTTCTTTCTCTCTTTTTTTATGTGGAGCTATTTGGGCGCTAATGTCAGATTACCTCGCTAGCCATTCAGCGTGTGATAAATGACTCAGACAGGCGGTAAAAAATAAATCAAAACCGCCGGGACGGAGGAAAAGAGAAAGCGGAGGGGAAAGGAGCTGAAGGGCCGGTAAATCATCTCAGCGAAACGCCCAGCAGCGGCAGGGAAATGCCACACATTATTCCAGTGCCACGGCTAATCAAAGCACACACAGTGATTAGAGAGGACTACACACTCCTTCTGACCTTAACGAGTCATTATCACTCCTGCTGAGCTAAGGCAGCACACATACACTTAGAAACATACACACGCACACACAGAGCACAGAGTGTAAAAGATGGTGTTCATCAGCACCGGCGCCACCAGCCATGTAACTGAATAGAGTGTTTGAGGAAAATGGATGTCATGTACTTTTCTTTTTTTCAGCAACCGCTCTGAAACTCTCTCCATCGCTTTCTGTCAAAGCAAATCAGTGTTACTTAACAACGTGTGCATGTTTTTTTTTACATGGCCTCAGCGTTTCAGAGGCGATTCTCACACACACACACACACACACACACACACACACACACACACACACACACACACACACACACAAGGAAAGAAAAGTGATATTTAACTACACATTTACCTCACTTCAACCTGAATATTTACTTAATTCATGTAAGATTTATGCATTTTGTTTTTACACATACATTTTTCATTGACAAATAATTTTTCCAAAATTAGATAAATCCATTTAGTCAGTTTTGCAGGAAAATAGGTTTGTTCCAAAGAAGCAAGAACTATTTAAAACTGATGGAGATATTTTGTGCATAGTTTCCTTGAGTCACAGAGTGTTAAAAAATGTTGTGTCAAAATTGTTTTGGTTATATAAATGCAAACTTGCACAATTTTCCAAAATGCTATAACTTCGCTTTCTCACAATGGATAAATCAGGCTTAGTTTATGTTTGTGGTCATTTAAATATGCAGTTTAGTGTCAATCATACTGTTGGTTGAGTTTTAATAATAGAAAAATATAGCAAACTAATGCTCTGCTTGTGAGTCACAATTATAACAATGAAAATGTGTTTTTCATTGCAATGAATACCTTCTACATTACACATTCAAAGATAATAAGAAACTTAAAACAATAGGAAAAAATCAGTTCACAACATCATTAGGCTCCTCCTCCTCCAGTGTAATTTCTTTTGAAAAATTACAAACATACTGCCAACACACTGCTCAAAGTCCAAAAGAGTCTGGGGGCAGTCTTTAAGTAGCCAGGCATTGACTTTCCTGATCCTGAGGCTGAGGGGAAGCAAAGTTCTATCTGAAATGCCAGTAAAGATGTGGAGCATCATCTTTGGAGGGACTGAGTTAACCTCCAAATGATGGCCCAATGTGGGATGGACATAGAAGGTCACCTTTTTGTCCCCTGATGTGGTGTAGACAAGTAGCTAGAGACACCATCTCTTCGTCCTCTGGCAATTGGCTCATGGCTGCAGAGGCCACCTTGTTGACCTCTGGTGTGAGCCAGACAGGGGCATGGTAGGGGATCATGAACCTCGTCTGGCTCTTGTGGTGCCTTGGGTGGGTCTTTGTCTGTACAAGTGGTTGGAGAGGCCACCTTTTTGCCCTGTTACTAGAGCCTGGCTGATTCCTGTGTTGGCTAGTGGCAAGAGAGGTCACCTCTTTGATTTCAGGCAGGAGATTGGCTGGAGCTTGGTGTGGGCCCATGGCTGGAGAGGTCACCTCTTTGATTTCAGGCAGGAGATTGGCTGGAGCTTGGTATGGGCTCATGGCTGGAGAGGTCACCTCTTTGATTTCAGGCAGGAGATTGGCTGGAGCTTGGTATGGGCTCATGGCTGGAGAGGTCACATCTTTGGCCTCATCAAGTGCCTGGCTGGGGCATAGAATGAACTTGTAGCTAGACAAGCTGCCGTTTTTTACCTCTGACAGGAGCTTTGCTGGGGAATGGAAATGCTGGAGATGCCACCTCTCCACGTCTGATGAGATCCTGACTAGGGCATTTCATTGGCTCATGTCTGAAGAGGCTGTCCTTTTTTTATCTCTGGCAGGATCTTGGCAGGGGCATGGCATGGATTTAATGCTGCAGAGGGCGCCTATTCAGCCATTAGCAAGATTCTGGCTGGGGCAAGGTTTGAGCTTGTAACTGATCTCTTTGGCCTGTTTCAAAAGCCTGGCTGGGGTATGACATGGACTCATGGCTAAAGAAGCCACTTGATTGACATCTGGTAAAATCCTGGCTAAGGTATGGTGTGGGCTTGTGGTAAAGGGCCAGCACCTCTTCCGCCTCTAGCTGGATTGTGGAGGTCAAAGGGTTGACTTCCACAGGGAATGGGGCTGAAATTGGGGCTGTGGATGCTACCAGGTCACCAGGTCAAGTTGGAGCTCTGTGTTGGAAGCTTCCCCATCACAAAATATACAAAATCCATATGAGCAAGAACATCAAGAACATAAACTAGGCTATGAACTTGGAACAGTGCTAACAGATGCAAAGCTAATATCAACCAGACACAGATCACCACCAAGTGAATTGAATAACATTGATTATCACTGGTGAGAGTACCATGGGCACCCAAGGCTCATTTATGTCCATGGGGCCAATGGCCAGGCTGTCCAGTCTGAGCCAACAAAGAAGCTAATGTAGCACAAATTGTCGGGGAAAAACCCCCCAATGCTGGCTAGAATGGAAAAGCACCAGAACAGCCAGTGCATCACAACTTGCTTTGTGAGTTGATCCAAATTCCCCAAATCTCAATACGACTACAGACCCATGGCATGTTCTGGACAAACAAGTCTGATCCCTGGTGACCCACCCTGCAACTTCAGACCCACCCAGCGTCCCAGTGCCAGAAACCACAGCACACCGCAGAGACCTCTGGATACCCAAGGGGCCAGAACTGCCCTGCTGGTAAAGGGGAACCTAGATCAATATTTGGCTTAATGTTTTGTATTGTAATTTTATGGCTGATTTTTCAGTGGTAAAAGAGAGAGAGCAAGAGATTTTACTTTTTTTTATTTTATATATATATATATATGACAAACATACATTAACCATACTATTTTAACAATATAAGAGTGCATAAGGTTATTCATTAGCTGTTTACACAACAATGTTAGCCATAACTCTGGTCATATATCTCATCTGGTTATATATGATATTTCTATTTCGGATCAATGTGAAGATAAGTTCATAGCATTAAAACCTCTGGTGAACGTTTTGATGCATGGACACCCACACTTGTCTTGTGACTGGAAACAAGGGATATTAAAATCAATTATTCTGTGCAACCCCTAAAATATACAGAGGAACCTCGGATTACGAGCACAATTCGTTCCGGAAGTGGGCTCGTATTCCAAAACACTCGTAAACCAAATGTAATTTTCCCATAGGAAATAATGGAAACTTAAATTATTCGTTCTACAGCCCAAAAAAAGAAATACATAAAAATAATTAACACAAAATATAAAGTAAAAATAAAACAA
>JAQQZT010000008.1:24124643-24136165 GCA_030068275.1 Clarias platycephalus | reverse complement strand
ATAGATAGATAGACGGATGGACGGACGGACAGATAGATAGATAGATAGATAGATAGATAGATAGATAGATAGATAGATAGATAGATAGATAGACTGTTTTGAAGCAACCTCTTATTCTGATTTATCCAATCATATGGAGCTTACATGTTCTCTCTGTGCTTGGTGGGTTTTCTCAGAGAAATCTGGCTTCCTCTCACTCCAAAGACATGCAGATTAGGTTAACTGGTCTTCCCAAATTTCTTGTAGAGTGTGTGTTCTGTGATGGTACCAATGGAACTGGTAACCTGTCAATGGTGTACCCTGCCTCATGCCCAAAGTCTCCTGGGTTGGCCTCCAGCCCCCCGCAACCCAATACGGGAAAAGCGGTATAGAAGATGAATGAATGAATTTAGAAGAAATGTTGATAATCCTATATTTGTTTAGAAAAAATTCTAAGGGAAAAGATTGAATTTATTTGAATATTTTACTTACAATTTTGCAGTGAACTAAGTTTGTTAAAAAAAAATATCTCAGGCAGGTACAATTAAAAATAATACCTGCAGGATTGGTTAGTGGGAGTGGGCTTATGGAGGATTTAAAAGGACAGTCACACACACATTCAGTTCAGTGCGTGTGGCGCTAGTTAGGCCATGAACCGCTAACGCAAAACAAAAGCGCAATCCCATTGAATTGTTGCTTATTAGCTGTCCTACTGGGCTACTGATAAAATACTTCAAATAATTTCAGAAAAGTGTTTGCTCTAACGCAATTTGTTTCCCCTCTCCACTTCTGTAAACACAGCGGATCATTATCAGGTCACCGGCGTCTCAGGAGAAGCTGCGCTCGACTCCCTCTTCACCGTCTCTCCTCGGTTTCACGTTTAATTATGCCGCTCCTGTGATTACCAGGTAAAGCAAATTATGCCCTTTCGTTTGGCAGCAGATAAATCTTGCCTTCAATTTGCCGTAATGGCCCGTGTAATTTTTAAGGCGCGCCTACACGTTTTGCTCTTTTCGCCGGCATCATTAGTGGCTCTGCGTATTAGATATACGTTGCGGCGGCTTAATTTGGTCTCGCAGGAGCACTTGCCGGGATGCAGCTGCTCCTGGGTTTCTTACCGGAGCCTCTTTATTTGTTTCTTTTAGATCTGCGTGATTGAACGAGATCTAGAGGGACGCGAGGGTCAACGCCTCTGTGGAATTCTTTGAATAAAAAATCCGTGCGGATCACTGGGAAAGTTCTTAGGAGAGAGGACACCGAGATATAGAGTAAACGTGGATTATTGGAGAATTCCTTGGCTTTAACCTTGGTTATGATTTGTGCTAGGTGGACGTTAAGGCAATCCAATCCGTTATTAGTTTTCATTGGGTTTCCGCCAAGCTTTGGCCTGGGTTCCTTCTTCTTCTTCTTCTTCTATCTGAGCATGATGGAATATTTTTCCCTAAATCCTCCCTGATACTGCACCTTGCGAGCCGGACGTCAGAGATGCGAGCCGTACATTAACCACATTCCTACAGCTTTGCCAAGCCGAGCATGACAAAGCCGTATTCTTTATGGATGATGTCAGATTTATCTGCTAACACATGTCCCCGTGTGTGTGAGCCTCCCAGGCAGAGACCTGCTTAACATCTGGAGGCGTTCAGAGGCCACGGGCGCTCTCGGCGGCTCGCTGTTATTTCAACACACACCATTACCACACAATCTCCCCTTTCTCCTTCCATCCATCCTTTCCCCTCCAACCCGGCCTCCCTCTGGTCATCCGGAGAGCAAACGACAGGGCTTTGACACCCGCTGCGAGCAAAAATCCTTCTCCCTCACGTTGCGAGACGGTGGAGGGAGGAAGGAACAGGCCCGCCTGTGTGTGCAGGTTTCCGTGGGGAGTCTTGGCTTTGGACGGAGGCCCAGATCAATGTGACCTAAATTCAAATTGCGAATTAGAGGGCTGTCAGTGGGAAAGGACACTCTGCAAATGAGCTCAGGCAGCGTGGGGCCTCCGGGGACCCCCGGTGAACCAAACCCCCCCCCCCGCCCAACCACCAACCCCACCAATTTAACAAGTTCCAAATGGGCGACCCGGCTATAGTCGCACTAACCTCCAGCCTCAGCAGCCGGGGGGCGCCTCTGCTCATGAAGTGGGAGTTGAACTCTGGCTTTTCCAACAGTATACCTGACGAACCAGGGAAAACAAAACACAGTATTAATGTAAATTATTGGGGGGATTTGGTGGGGAAAAAATGGTGTAGGTTTCAGAAAAGTGGCTAACATTGATGTGAATTAACATTCCTGACTAACCAGGACTACGAGAGGAAAGAACCAGTGCTACTTAAGAATAATGTCACGATAGAGACTTTGGTGTGCATCAAGATTTTTTTTAACGCGAGCATGAACGTCATGTCACTGTCTGAATGTTGCTGGAATATTGGAAGCTTCTCTGTCTTTGATTTTCAGATACAGTAATTTTTTGAAAGTCACAGAGGAAATTAACCATCAAAAGAAATTAGTAGGAATATGGATAAGACCTTCTAAAAATATATGTTAATCTGTTAAAATCTGCTTCAGTGAATATATAATGTAGATGATATGTCGGGTAAAATTTTGGAATTATAATAAACATTATTTAAAAATTAAAGTTTTTTGGAGTGAACCCAAGGGACATTGGGGGGGGGGGGGGGGGTCGGGGGGGCGGAATCATACAGTACATTTAAAAAATATATATTTTATTGTGTGGTCTTGTAAAACATTTTATTATCCTTATGACATTTTTCCATAACAAAATGCTCACCAATTTCTACCCCATGCACAACACCTACTGTCTAATGCATTTTTAATGGTATTTTTTGCACATTTTTAGGTGTACAATGCCACCTGAGGTGGCTTGGAGCTCACTGCAGTCATTCCCGTGAATATTCATTGTGCGGAAAACCTGTTTCTTGAAAGTCGATGGATAACTTGTTGCCAACAAAGTGGAGGCGCATCTGTCTGTGTACACACTGTGCACACAATCATTCACTAACACCACTAGCACATTACAAGAACTCAGCTGAGTGTTTTTGCCACATCCGCCCTACAGTCCTGACCTCGCTCCAAGCCATTTCCGCATGTTTGGGCTATAAAGGAGTTCCTGGGAGGCCGGGGTTTCAGACGTGAATCAGACAGGTGGTCCGATCATGGCTCAGACGGACTGAGAGAACATCCTACCTTGATGGTATCTAAGCACTAATGATATACTGACATATGTGCTTTAGTGTATTGAAGAAACAAAGGGAGTTATTACTCACAGAACTGTGTTGTGTTATTCTGCACAATCAAAAGTCCCTCGTTGAAGGAAGAGTGAAGAGAAGAGGTTAGGGTTTGTAAAGTAAATGTCTGAAGATTTATGAAACTAAATGAAAGAATAGCTGTTTTTCTTATTCCACCCACCAAAAAAAAAAAAAGACCCAACCCCCTCTATATATACACCACATACAGCAATCCATAAGGGAACGCAGCCCTTTTGATTGCCTCCGATAGCATATGCTAATTGTTGATTGTCTCCAATATTATATGCTAATTGTCACGAATTAGCATAATTCATTAACATTTGGGTTCTAATTACACGGCGAAATAAAGGCGAGCTCTGCCACGCCGCCGTGTGCATCGACTCCCTAATGCGCTCTGCGAATTACACCGCGCATATTGCTTGGGAAGTCGAAATAGCAAATGCGTGGTGGGGGCGAAACATGCGATTATTCCCCGATCAAATGTTGTCTCTTGTCTCCTTTTGCTCTTTGTTGGCCTGCAGGTGAGCCGCGGATCTACCGCTCAGATTTATTTACAAAAAGAACACATTCACAAACATTCCTTAGAATGCAAATTGCACAGCAGCAGTGTTTTCATGTCTCCTAATGAACGCTGCGTTCGGAGGAAATTTAGAGGAACAAAAGGGAAATTAGTCTTTTTCTTTTTTCTGGTGTGTGTGTGTGTGTGTGTGTGTGTGTGTGTGTGTGTGTGTGTGTGTGTGTGTGTGTGTCTATGTGTGTGCATCATTACAGCCTTATGTGCTTGATATGTAATCTTATATTCTCTTTGAAAATCTCTCATTAAGGCTCATTAATGAGATTTTCATTTCTTGAAAAAAACAACAACAACAACAACAACACAAAAACACAACACCAACACGGTGGGTTAGAAAGTGCAACAATTTATTTATTTAGCGCGTTAATTTTGTTAAGTCGACTTAAAAAATTATTTGGACAATGATATTAAGTGGCCTACGACTGAAATGCATCGCTACACACACACACACACACACACACACACACCACACACTTACATGGAGGACTGATTATCATTCCTGGTCAATTAGGTAATTAGTCTTAGTTACGGGCAGTTAGTATAACATTTAATATTCAGCACTCTGTGTGCATTGTGTATAAAAGTAGAGAATAGAATATGCGTATAATTACAACGCTTAGCGTAGCAGTGCATGAACACACACTGCATGCTTTGTTTAGGAATATTGTTTTAGTCTAGGTGTTTTTGTCACACCTGTAAAAGTTTATAGGAACATCTCTAACACAATACAGCATTCCTTCTTTCCAACTTTTAAAAAGAGCTGACACTGGAGACTCCTTCCATACATTTTATATAAACTTCTCCTCAACAATCAATGATCATGCATTTTTTTTTTGTTGTTACTTCGCTAAACATTCACAAATCTGTAATCCATCCATTTCGTTTTTAATTGTGATGCAATGACATTTTCAGGTGTAATTTAAACGTTTAGTTATTTATCCATTTATCCTACACTTTTGCGAGGCAAGTTACATTCCTTCCACATGATGGTTACTTGGCTAATAAAATCTCCTAATGTTGTGCAACAACATCATCCTGATTGAATCAAGTGTTTGTGATCAGCAAAATGATAAGAACAATTATTTTCTCATTAAAAGGAATTACGATAATGTGTAATACCATAAGATTCATAGGCAGTGTGTGTGTGTGTGTGTGTGTGTGTGGAGTGTGAAGTGTGTAGGAAGCACACAAAGAAGGGCCTTGAATCAGTTCCCGTTGCATCTCTTCACAGAGGCGGAGCGAGGCAAAATTCCCAAGGACAGGATTTAGGGGCCGCGCAGAGGACCCCTACGAGACATGGCCAGAAGTGAGGTAATTGAACAGAGCCAGTGTGTGTGTGTGTGTGTGTGTGTGTGTGTGAGGCCTCCTCTGAAGGAGCAAGCCTCCTGAGAGAAACTCAGCGAGAATGGGAGGGTTTTAATGAATGGAGACTGTCATTAAAATGATAACTATTTCCTCTGAGATCATATCCAATTTAAATGGAAAAGAAAAAATATTAGAGAAGACGTATGGGGAGCAAAAAAAAAAAAAAAAAAAAAAAAGGTAATTGAAAGATCTTGAATTTCTTCTGCCATTCAAATCTTCTAAGCTTAGTAGAGGAAAGAAAATGTTGCGTACGGATCTCAACAAACTTCTCCCAATTACGTCTGTTTTCCCAGTGTGTAATCTGCCAGGGAGTCCCTCAAAAAGCGGTTTGAACTTTGACCCCTGAAAGACGGTAAACCGCTTAGAACCGATCCTGGCTCAAAAAAAAAAAAAAAAAAAAAATGCACAGCTGCGGCAATATGAGACACAAGTTCAGGGCCGGCGCGTCGGTCGGAACACAAAGAGGAATGGTATTTCCACGCAGCGCCGGAGGAACGTGTTGAGGAAATATATGCGAGATCAATTAAAAGTGAGATGAATTCACTTGGATGAATTTCAGGTGTGCTGCGAGATGAAACGAGGCGGTGTTGATAAGCGGGAGGGTAAAGTGAGACGTTTTAGCGTATTTGGAAACAAACGATGGTGAGAAGCAGATGGGAAACTTGCAGAGAATCAATTCAGGCTCGTCATGTGACTTTGACTGCAAGCTGAGGAATTCTGTGTGTCTGCCTTGTGATTTAAACTTCGATAACCTTTAACATTATTTGCAAAGGAGATTTGTTCTGCCGTTCATGAGAATCTGTGTATGCTCTGCATCTTGCATTAAACTGCTCTTTTTCCTGAGCAGGATCGAGGTGGATCCAGAGCCCATGACAGGAACACTGTGTGCATTGTGGGAATACAGTTCCAGTGGAACATGGAGGAGGTCACCACAAAGTCAGAAAGACCAGATTCATTCATAAGTAACTAGATATTTCCTGTGTCGCGTCCGACAGACATTCCCCAGCAGGAATTTTCGGTTGTCAAAATGTTGTGATGATGTTAATGTTCCAGACATCAGGACAACTATGGTATTAGGTTGTTTTTGAAAGTTCGAACGGATTTGGTGAAATGGAGTCCGAACAACATTGACTACATGAAGATGGGATAAAGGTTGAATAAATGCCTCCTAACACAACAAAAACAACATCAACATTGGCCTGAGGGAAACTTGGACTCTGGTCACAGGACAACAATGAACAACAGTAACTTAGAAAACAGCCATATATAGTCAAATAGAGAGGTAACCTTACTACACTAAGAGACGAGTGAAATGAGATACACATGCACTGTGTGGGGGAAGCTGGTGCACCCGTCCCAATTTCCATTCAGAATTCTAAACCATTATAGAAACTTAAGGCACCGTGGATGTGGTTGGACTTTGTGCAAATGCATGTTAATTAGCATTAATAAAGTTCAATATTTTGGTGTTTTGAGGTTATATTTGCAACATCGTTTTCGGGTAATTCATTTAACGTTCCCAACATCATTCCACCTTTTAAAAACAACATTGTCCCAACAATGGTGGACATCATCGCAGCGTTGTTACAACTATGTTTCAGATGCTCATCCATCCTTAGTGTTTCTACTGGTTCCTTTATTATCACAAAAGGTTTGCTGAAAGTTCAATTAAGACAAAAATATCATGCCAGTTTACCAAAAAAAATAGTGTAAAGTCCTAAACATATCAGAAAAGTTACAGCTTTACCTTTACACAACACTGGCACAGGAGACTCCTTCCATACTTACTATAGAAAATGTATTATGACTAGATCATAGAAGTCGTAGTATGAAAAATTATTTAATACTGCTGAACAATCGTAATCTTTCTTGACACAATGTCATTTGCACTTGAAAGGTGAGACGTCATACACTCTCCCCGCCCCCGCCCTCTCTGCTGAGTTCAGCTAAATGTATTTATTTATTTATTTATTTCAAAACATCTTTAGTGAAAGTAATAATTGGAAGCTATTAGTTGCCCTGTGGCCTGATGGGAGAAAGCGAAAAAAGCCCAAAATCTCAGCGGCCTGCCGTGACTCCCACACAGTGGAGCAGATGTCTAAGCCGTCTTTGTGTACATCACATATTAGCATGACAAAATAATCCATTAAGTGCATTATGTACGCTCAAAGCACTTTATTTTAGATATGGAGTGACATGGGTTTATTAGGCTTGATGAGCTTATGGAGTACTTGAACAAACACTTAACATCCCTGATTTATTGTCTCTTTGACCGTCCTCACCTTGGCCTTGTTTAGATCTCGAAACAGAAAACTTTTCTAGCCGAATATATACACTACGCACCAGCACAGATGCATTTACAATGTTTACACTCTTTATATATATATCTTCTAAGCATTACTCGAGTGGTTCAGGGAAATTATTGCCTAATGAATGTTGGTATAATTGCAATAATTGGATAGTACACTTTGTGGATAGTCTCAAAACAAATAGATAGTTGGCCCTCTGCCTGCCGGAGGCGTAGAAACACAATGTACCAATCAACCGTCTCTTTAACAGCAGAGCCCAGAGAACAGATGCAACAAACCTGCCCCAACCGTTCAATACCACGTAGTTCAGTGGGGGGAAGGGGTGGGTTTTTGGAGGGTTTATCAAAGAAATTACTGATCATAACATCATCCTTATGGGTCTCCAAAGAAACACCGAGCCCATCTTGCAGATTACTGCTTGATGAGAAAAAATGCAATTAAAATGTCAAATACTTTTTATTAGAAGCCGCCTGCCCTGTCGAGTCGAGCATCCCCAGGAGTCAGCAGCAAGCATTAAATGGATGGCAAAACAGAAACATGCAGACAGAATTAGAGAGTGTTACTGTAAGAAACAAATTAGGCTGTTGGAACTGTTTTTCGTGCCAGTTATATAGCGAGAGTGGTGCTCGAGGCCACTCAGAAGTCTAGCTCTCGTCTGCTAGTTAGACCATATACTCCTAGTCTTTTTGCATGCTCCTACATTTAACATTTGTCATTCAGGATCCAACTGCGAAGAAGAGACCTAAGTATCTTTCTCCAAAGCATCCAAAGCCTTAAAGCCTGAGCCACCAATTTTGATCAGTACTCCGAAAACTTTGCAACCCTTTCCCAAGTACATGGACACACGCTGCCAACTGCCAACAGTGAATTGTACCAAGATAGACCATCTTGACCATCATTTTGTTCAGACCCCAGGAGTCAATGCAATCAAAATGAACTGCAGCAATGCTTTCTGAAGATACCCCTCTACTGTATGTCTATGACTACCTTGATCTAATCAACAAGAAGAATTAGTACTAAGCATATCTGAAGCACAGACGCAAGGGTATTATGGTTGCTGTTCTAATATGCTTCATTTCGACTGGCTGACGAGGTTGTGTGTGGATGGGGGAATGTGTTAATTCATGGGGTGCAGTGTTTCAGTTCATCCCACATGTGGTAAGTGGGATTGAGGAAAGGAACCTTGCATTGTGCAAGGTATTCACAAAGCTTTACCCACATCTTACAGGAAGGAGCACTTAAGGCATTTTATTTTGTCCTGGCCTGAAGTTCCAAAAATCCTAGGGGTTGGAGGCATTTAAGTTTCCACATCTCGATGGAATGGACCAGTGATAAAAGATTGATGTAAATACAGTACTGTAGATGATGCCACATTGACTAGTTCACAAATGTTGATTGGCAAACAGAAAAAGAATGATGAGGCACTTTGGTACACTCGGCCATTTGTTCTGAGGTAACCATGTACATAAAAAACAAAGAGAAGTGCACATCTGTGTTCCTCTAATAAGGTACAGAGCTTTGCTTGGTTAAGGCTTAGGTTAATGATCAGAGGGTTGGTGGTTCAAGCCAGAGCTCCGCCAAGTTGCCACTGCTCCATGAGTACCAGGGGCGACCCTGTGCTCTAACCACGTCTTCCTGAGGCTGGAAAGAAAATAATTTTGCTGGCGTAATGTATATGCGACAAGGCTGGCAGAGACACAAAGTTTGCTTTTGAGCGGGTCCTCCCTTGAACAGGTAGAAGAAAACGATCTTGAACTGTGCAGTAAACACAGACAAAGGATAACCAGTGAAATAACAAAGCCTACCAAGGACTTCAAGCATTGGTTACTTCTACATTGCTTCGAGCACTTGTACCACTCCCTGTTTTAAATTAAGGCTAAAGCACCCAAGTGATTGAATGGACCGCAAATGGATATAATTAAGAAAAGTTTTAAATTACTTGCCATTGGTTAATTTCTCCTCTTCTCTGCTTTAATGTGTGTTATGATTTTAAGTTTGTTAATTAGTGTGTTCATTCAGAATTAATAATTTACTATGGAAATGTTGACAGCATAATGACCTTTAAAAGTCTCATTTGTTGTGCTAGGTCTGGTAAGATGACACTGGTGTGGTGGGAAGAGATGGAAACAAAAGAGGAAGAAATAGAAGGTTGTTAATGGATTTTAACAATAGGCCCCCTGTGTATTCATTAGCATGAGCGGTTTGAATTATTTTACAGCCATTTGTAATTAGTATCTGTGAGAGTTATTGCCATAATCATCGTCAAGTTCTCAGGATTCCTTTGGTTAACAATTAAACTTTGCTGTTCTTATAGTTGGTGTGGGGAAACGGACATTCGTAAAGCTCACACTTGTAAAACTAATAAAACCGTAGGGTTCCTTTAGGAGGAGTTTGATCATTTCATAGTTATGAGATTTTGTGCAAACTTCAAAGCAGCTCTTAATAAGGCAGCAGGCGTTGGTTAGTCCATTGATGGCAGAGTTTAAACTTAGGAACTGGTTGATGTCAAAATGACTTATTATTGTTCACTAATTTTCTCATCTTGCATGCAATATATATTGTAGAATACACCTTTTATGCACTCTTAATGATACATTTGAGTTTAGTTAGGAACCTGATCATTTAAAATAGTATTATTTACAGTACAGTGGAACCTTGGATTATGAGCATAATTCGTTCCGGAAGCGAGCGTATTCCAAAACACTGGAAGGATCAGAACACCCAGGTCACCACAGCTGGCCATGCACAGTGCCCAGCTGGCCAAGTGCCCAAGGCCTAACCCGGCCCCCAAACTCCCCAGATTCCAATCTAAAAAGGAACTGCTGCCAATGTCCAGATGCCAGTCACCACAGCACACGCCCACGGGTCCTTCAAAGCTGCACCCCAAGATAGCAAAGCTGACCTGGTGGCACAAGTGGAACCCAGAATGTAGATGCTTTCAATGTTATGTGTGTTATCAGTGTTATCTTATCCTGTTTAGGGTTATGAGTGGCCTGAAGCTTCCCTCAGTCAACTTACGGCATGAGGCACAAGGGTTTTTAACCCATCCCAAGTAAAAAAAAGAAGTATGCTAAGTATATTAAATCCTAGCATGCCAAAGTATACTTAAGTGTACTTGCTCCAGACTAATAACTAGTATACTTGAAGTTTGCGATTTTGTAACAATTAATTTTGATTAGATATACTGTAGTGGGACATCCGGTTTGAGCGAACGCTGGCGTGTCTGACTGCCGCTACTCTCCGGTGTATGTTTTTGAAGCTCTGCAGCTTGTTTGATTTTCGAGTTTTATCCAGTCTCACCTGGATTTGTTTTATCATAACGTTTTACAAACGTACCTGGATAACACCTTCAGTAAAGCTGTACCTCCCAAACGTGAGCTTTCGCCACCACGCAACGGCTGTTCTACCGTCCTCCGTGAGTAAGTTAACACTTCCTTTCGGGGTGTCGGTTGTTGGCTGCTGGTCATCGGTCATGCGCTTGTCCTGGCGGAGGTGATCTTAAAAAGGGCCAAGTAATTGCGCTGTAAAGTGGCCTAGTTTTTTGGTGCGCTGGCTAACGCGTTTTTAAAACCTGGCGGAGTATATGCGGCTGTAGGATGTCTTTCCTTCTGATGCTTGTTGTAGGCTTGTTCGTTTTCACTACTTTCTGCGTGGTCTTGCAGGACTCATTACTGCCTTTGGAATTATAATATGCCATTTTATTCATCTTCGGACTTGCGTCCTTTGAATTTTAAAATCTGTCCAAAACTGCACGTCGAACTCCGCGATCACTGTATCGTACTTGGAATTGCTCGCCGGCCCCGGTATATACATCGCGGCTCCCGTCGCGGACAGTGTACAAAGACAGCTTCCACTATCTCAGCTACTGGAGTTACGATACCTGTTGTTTGGTCTTCTTTTCGCCGATGGCATACAAAAGTACGTCAGGAAAATAAGACCGTGAACCTTAAGAATCTCCGTCATCTGGGATCTGTTTCATCGGGTGCTCTATTAGGCACCTCCACTTCTTCAACGATTACTCACCCACCAGTCAAA
>JAQQZT010000008.1:24089619-24100054 GCA_030068275.1 Clarias platycephalus | reverse complement strand
GGGGGTGTTTTTATGCTCTTTTCCCATGACCTCATGGGGTTCTGTAGGTGTTCTTTCCTGCCTGAATGAGGAAAGCAGATGAGCAGAGAGAAGGATGAGCAAGAAGAGAGAGAGAGAGAGAGAGAGAGAGAGGCATCAAGGGAATGAGTAGGGCTTTTTCTGTCTCCCTCCATCTCCTCTCTCCTCCTCTATCATAAATTAAATGATCTGTTCATCCCTCTCTTCCTGTCTGTGAGAGACAGAGCTGGTAGATGAAGAGAACCATGGCTCATCTGAGCGGATATTTAAACACTGTCCTTCTCTTACACACACTACCTTGTATTGTAAAGTAATGGGGACCGACTGTCCATAAAATCTTGTGTGGGTTTTTCGCACATTTATTGCTCATGGGGCTAATTAATCCTAAGGTAATAATTACATTCTTCTCTACATGTGTCAATGCATTATCCTTAAGGGACGGAGGATTGTTGTCCAGACAATGTCTACAGTCCCCAGGATACTCCTGTGTGAACAGGTCCCCATAAATAGATGGGAAAAAAAGTCACACTAAATACATTTGCTATCTGAATCTTAACCCCTGGAGACGGAGGCATAAATGCAAACTACACAAGCCCTGGAACCTAGTCATCCAGATCTTCACCTTTGGAACCCCATCAGATGTTACTTTCTGGAACCTAATCTCCAAATCTTAATCTTTGGAAAGCAATTAGATGTTGGCCTCTGTGACCTTTGGGGTCTAACTGCTCATATCTTAATGTTAGGAACCCAATCAGATGTCAACCTTTGGAAAGTCGCCCAGATATTAAAAAATAAACCCAAATAAACAAAAATCTCTGTAACCCAACTTTTGGAACCCAATCAAATGGTAATCTCTGGAGGCAGATAACCCAAATCTTAACGTAAGGAACCCAATCAGATGTCAGCTTTTGGAACCTAATCATCCAAATATTAACATCTGGAACCCAAACAAAAAAAAAATCCTTGGAACCCAAATTAAAAATTTTGAGTCACAATTAGATGGTAACATCTGGGCCAAGTTCCTCAAACCTTAAACTTTGCAACCCAAACAGATGTCAATCTTTGTTACATGAATGGAACCCTCTGGAACCCAATCAGAAATTCATCACTGAAACCCAAATTTTAACTTTGTAACCCAATCAGATGAGAACTTCTGGGGCTTAATCACGCAAATCCGAAAGTTTGGAACTCAACTGGATGACAACATCTGGAACCATATCACCCAAATCTTAACCACTGAAACCCAACCACACCTCTGGAACCTGACTGTCCAGATCTTAACCTTTGGAGAACTCTTACTCTCAGTAACCTGGTAAATTGCCCAACAGTACTAAAGCTATCTTGCCTGTTATGGCCAAAATTGTTTCCTTATGAAGCAGTCTTATGAATAGCTGTGTGTGTGTGTGTGTGTGTGTGTGTGTGTGTGTGTGTGTGTGTGTGTGTGTGTGTGTGTGTGTGTGTGTGTGAATAGAGCAAGTTGTCAGACACTGTGTGTAAACAGTGTTTTTTTAATATATTTTTTTAATTCTCAAAGTGTCGTCTTCTGCACTTTTCCACTCATTAACAGCATCGCTCTCTCTCGCTCACATACGCATGCACGATACAAGCCGCAAACAGATCCGCGCACGAGAGACGCTCATAATGAGTGGCAGCTCCGTAGCATGTGTGTGACAAGCATGTCAAAACTATGCGACTTAATCTCTCTCTCTCTCGTTTCATCCCAAAAAAAACCATTAAATCACACCGAGGGGTCTCTCTACAAATAATCACATACAGCACAAATGTTTGGTTTTGCAAAAACTTGTCCCAAAGTCAGCAGCTTGAAAAATAATAATAAATGACACGTTTGATCAAATAGAACAATAAACTCTTATACTAACAGCTATTTTCTCTCAGCGTGTTTATATTTACATTGTCATAGTGTTTATTGCTGCTAACTGCCATGCTACGTTTCTCCACAAAGCAAAGGATTGCTTCTGATTGAGTAACAGATTTTTAGGAACCGAGAAATGCTTGCTGACGGTCTTGCTATCTGTATAATCAGCTGTGTTAAAACGCCTACAGTGTGTGTATCCAGTGTTCACACGAATGCACGTTCTCGCCAGAGCTATGAGTCTCTAGAGCCATCATAGTGCTGACATGTCTGATTATAGCGCTACTCAGTCCAAACACACACGCAAACACACACACACACACACACACACACACACTCACCCTGGTCGGCCTGCGTGGCCTCGGAGATGTTGACGGCGAGCTGACTGCTGAACGAGTTCACTCCCATCATGCCCGTGTGCGCGCTCGATCCGGTCAGAGACGGCAGCTGGTTATGGCTGCGCGGCACGCTGTACAGCGCCTCGGTGAGATCGGCCGCCCGCTTCAGGATGATCTCCTTAGAGAAAGCAAGAAACAGAGAGTCGGTTCCAAAACTATTGGCACGCTTCATGAAGATAGTGGTATACTAGAAGATATTAGAAATATATATCAACAAAAACAATCTAGTAGTGTTAACAACTTACCTGATTGTTATGAGGCATTCCATAAAGAGCTTCCACCAGGTCTGCTGCTCTCTTTAACAGCACCTCCTGTACACACACACACACACACATGTACAGTTTAGCTAAACATTCTCAAGTGTACCATGAATGAATCATGATTGCATTTATAAAATCATCTAAATCTCATGTTTAATGTATAAAACTTTCCCCAGTTTTTTATTTATTTTTATGCTTATTTAGAGAGAAAAAAAACTTCCGTACAGTACTCATTTAAATCAGCGACATTAAACTTGGTGACATACGGGTGCGGGACAGGGGTGTTAAAACACTGCAAGCATTAAAATGTAATTATTATCACAGAGAAGACATGGCAGATGCATCGCTCCAACACGACGTACAGTACGTGACAAAGAGGGATGGAAAAACAGCTGTCTGCATTTCATTTACACCACACACTTACTGTACACAAATCCTCATATACGTATAGTGCCTTGAATAAGTATTCACCCCCCCTGTGGAACTTTTCCACATTTTGTAGGAACTGAAAGTGGCTTAATTAGGATGAAACATCACACAAAATGGCTTGTAATAGTGGAAAATCAATGTAGTTATAATTTTTCACGAAACAAACAAAAAAAAAAGTAGGTGTACATATACAGTACACCAGCAGTCCTGAAAATGTAGAATCATGGTCTATTAGACTGAACAAGGACTATGACTCTCAGAATTGTTTCTCTGACTTTCAATTGTAGAATTTAACCAATCAGATACAACCTGAGTTACATGTTTTACTGTCAAGAGGTACAAGTATAAGTACGTATTTGTGCACAACAATGTTTGCACAGATATATTATATATTACTATATACAGTATGACCTAGTTTTTTAATACTTACTGCATATGCTGTACATAAAACACTCACACCCCTGTACATATGAACCCATAACGTTATTGTACTACATTTGGCCACTTGTGCACTTCTAATCAACAGCACAGTTCATGTGGATGTACATACTGTACTCGTTTGTATTAACTGCTGAAAACGCAAATTAACCAATGTGTTTGTTAAAGTGTTAATTTAACAACATAAAGAAGCCCTAGTTTTAGTACTATAAAAGAAAAATACATGTTCACCGCTTTAACCTGGAAAATTTTTAATAATTTAAGCCTTAAGTAAGTATGTACAGTAACACAATTCTTAACATGTCTCAATTTTCTTAATAAAAAGTGTTAACTTTTATCTGACGTTATGTCTTATGTCTTATTTCAGAATGTGTGATTTACAACGGAGATCACATATTCAGAATCGAACGTAGCAGAACTAATTTTAGGATGAGCACTTTTAATTATTATTATTTTTTGTTTATTTCTAACTAACCCCAATTCAGTTCATTTCCGTTCTAGTGTGTAACAATTCAAAGTGTGGAAAAGTTCAACATCATGTTAACATCTCGTGTTCAACTTTGATTTTTAACATATAAAATCAACTTGATACCGAGGTGTTTACGGTGTGTGTTGTCGGATTTCGTATCACACTCTATAGGAGGCGGTTGGATGAAATGATAGGACCTGACATAACCTCAGGAACACAAAGTCCCTTATTAATCCTTTAATGATGGCCAAATCAAACCCTGAAAAATGCACACACAGTTCTAATAGAAGCGAGCGTACTGCATCCGTTTATTGAATTTGTAACTCTCTCTCTCTCTCTCTCTCTCTCTGCCGCGGGCTTCGTTCCTGTGCGAGCTGTGGCGATCGCTCTTTTAATAACAATAACAAAGCTAATAAATAGAAAAACACACAGCAGTGCTGGGGGTGTCAGCTGCGGCCAGAGAGACTAAACTATACACACACACACACACCTACACACACACACACACACACACACAATCTCTCCTTTGCCTCGATTTCTCAGCCTTTCAGTGTCACAGCTGGTATTATGGGAGCCTCTGCTGGAGGTCTCTGGGGTATTGCACTGAGGTGGACCACACACACACACACACACACACACACACACACACACACACACACACACACGCATGTGCCAAAGACATACTCACACATACTCACCAACACAAACACACACACACACACACACACACAAACCCGAGTAATCATACTTTTGAGGACCGGACGTGTCATAATGGTGCATAATGGGGACTTTTATTTACAGTATGTATTAATTGTGTAGGCAATAAATCCCTTGGAGTCATGCTGTTTAAGGGAAACAGGGAAACTTTATCATGGAGTGATAAAGTGGCGGAAGTGGCGACATCTCCACCATAACATTGTTGATATTTTGTATAACAGAAGGTTGTGGAGCAGTTTATTCCTTTTTACAGTACAACAATTTGCTAGGTTTATTTTTAACACATGGCATGCTCCTAAAACATTCTCGTTAACACATGTTATAAGGCACGGACACTGGAGACTCCCTCCGTAAATATTAATAACCAACGCTACATCAGCAAATCCAAACACGTTTCATCTTTAAACTGTAAACATCCTTGCAATCGAGCTGTTGCCATGGAGACGATAATGTATTAACGGTTCCTGATCGGACTGATGATAAAGTTTACTCTGGAAATTCTGTTTGTCCAAGATGGCCGCCCACATAACATTCCGTGTCCGTTTGGTCCGGGTTTATGGATGACAGGAAGTTCCAGTAAACCACGTGACCGATGTCTGAGTGACATCACGGACCGACCCAGTGTGCTGAGAGACTTGTTAGAAAGATTAACCTCGGAGTCTGAGTGGAGGGTTTGTGTATCGTTCCTTTTTTTCGTTCTCTCTTTCTCTCTTTTTTCCCGTTCTGTTTATGTCATTGATTCAAACCATCTGTGGAATCGTTACACGAGGATGATTAGTGTTGAGGTCATGTTCTATCGTGGGAAATGTACAAGGGCGAGGAAGAGAAGGACAAGGAAGAGGAAGAAGAGTTTCCTCTATGTCCACTGTACTGAGAAGAAATAATGGGTTTTTTGGTGTCGGTTTGTTTACACACACACACACACACACACACACACACACACACACACACACACACACACGCGAGAATTATGACTCTGATTATAATACGATTCCAGACAGTGTGTGTGTGTGTGTGTGTGTGTGTGTGTGTGTGTGTGTAATCTGAAGCGTAGTGTGTAAAGTACAATGCTGTAGTTCTCACACAGCAGTAATGATAGGCCTGTACGAGCTCCAGCTGTTCCACTCAGCTCTTTAACACTCATTCATCTCTCTTTCTCCTTCCCTTTCTCATTCATTCTTTGATTCACTCTCAGTCTCATTTCTCCCTTCTTTCATTCAGTCTCTCCTTTATTCCTTCTTTCATTCATTCCCTAACTCGCTCATTCACTTCCTTCATCACTTCTTCATCCCTTCTTTCATTCACCGTCCTCAGTCACTATCTCTCTCACTCGTTCACTCTCTCATTAGATCCCTATTTTTTCTTACGTCTTTACTTCACTTTATTCTCTCTCATTCCCTCCATCATTCTTTTTCTAACTCTCGCTCATTCACTTTCTCACTCGCTTGTGCCCTAACTCTCTCAGTCACTCATTCTCCTATTTACCCTCTCATTCATTCTCTATCTCTTTCACTCATCCTCTCTCCCTCTCTCTCTCTCTCTCTCTCTCTCTCTCTCTCTCTCTCTCTCTCTCTCCCTCTGGCGGTTGTTCACTTCATTAATCTCTATTATAAAGCAGAAGTTAGTTAATGTTTCGGATGCTTGGCCAACGATCCCCTGCCATGCACCCGCTGCCACATGCACACACACACACACAAATACACACACACTGAATGCTAATGCTATGTTTACATTGTTCGCAATAGTCTGTTTTCATTAGGCAGTGACAGAAGTGACAGCAAAGAGTAACGATCCCTACAACCTCTCTCTCTCTCTTTTTTTTTCCTGCATGAGGATCTGTGTGTGTGTGTGTGTGCGTGTGTGTGTGTGTGTGTGTGTGTGTGTATAATCAGAGCACCAGCAACTTCCCCCCTTAGCCAGTATCTATGTGTGTAAATTCGTATCCACTAATGGTTCCAGTTTTTTTGATTATCATAATTCCACATGTTTTTTTTTTTTTTTTTTTTGCAACATCTGCAAGCAAACTTGTTTATCCTGAAAACGGATGGGAAAAGTGATAGACTTAAATAATACTTTAATTATACAGGTTTGCTTTTATTTTATTTTATTTCATTTTTATTATTGTTCTAAGGTTTTTATTAACCTTAGACAATAAATCATTTTTAATTCTAGGAAAATAAGCAGTTATTGTTTTCCCCCTAGAATCAATTATGAAATACAAACTAATTTCCAACCAATTTTCTCCAAAAGGATAAAAAATCTGCTGTCTCAGTATGGACACATTTCAAATCTGACAGCTGAAGTGTGTAGTGCGAGTGAAACTCCGAGTGTGTTTTTCGCTTTACTCCGAGCGTGCGCTCGCACTGTATCAGCACTGCATGTCTCCAGACACATACACACACACACACACACACTTCCTCTCTCTCTCTCTCTCTCTCTCTCTCTGCACTCGTTCTTTCCAGGGGCTCAATTATGAGAGCACGGCTTTCTGGATCCACCGCCTCCGGCAAGACAGCTTCGCCGAGGAGGAGCTCACCGACAGCTCCCTTAACAATGATAAATCACACACACACACACACACACACACACACACACACACACACACACGGAACATAAACCCGCTGATCACTAGATCACATGAGAGAGAGAACAAGCGCTGCACTGATAAGGAAGTGAGTAACACACTGGGTGGAGAAGAAAATACAAATTGTTCACACACACACACACACACACACACACACACACTGGAAATTCCTTAATCACTAGATAATCAGATTATCATAATAGTGTATTCCAGGTATAATCATATAATCATATAACGTGTGTGTGTGTGTGTGTGTGTGTGTGTGTGTGTGTGTGTGTGTGTGTGTGTGTGTGTGTGTGTGTGTGTGTGTGAAATTTGATGGCAGTGAAAAAAAAAGCATGATCAGCAAAAGCACAGCTGTGGGCAAACTCACACCTACACCCACACACACACACACACACACACACACATATTCACCAAACCTGACAGCATATTTACCCACTTAAGTGCATCTTTATTTCTTAGCCTGCTCACATATTCTGTTATTTATTTACCTCCTGTGCTTACTATTATTCATTTATAGCGAGAGAGAGAGAGAGAGGGAGAGAGATATACGGCGAGAGAGAGAGAGAGAGAGAGAGAGGAGGAACATCTGCATTCTTATTGAGTTTTCCTCTTGAATAAATAAATCTAGTGCCTGCGATAGTTAATGTTCCCTCCGTGAAGAGGCCGAGACGCCATATGCTTACTATTAGCATCAATTCGCCAATAAACAGCTTTTTTCTTTTTTTTTCAGATCTCAGACGCCAGATTTTGATAAATGGTTTCAATTTGGCAGCTGCTTTAAGGTGTCAGTCCGCATCAGGTCGGAACAGCGGGCCTCTGCCCGAACAAATCTCGCTCACTTAGCCCTGCCGCCTTTTTAGGCCGAAATAATCTTTTCATACTAACCAGGCGGCAAACCGCACACGGCACCTGCCCAGGTTTTTCTTCTTCTTGTTATTGTTGTATTTATATTTTATTTTCCTTGAATAATTGTTCTACGTGTGAGTTCGGGACGCGACCCGAATCCGGATCCGGATATTTAAAAATATCACACCTGCAATGAGATTCGAAACCCGAATTGGGGCGTGGCCTACTGTAAACCCGAACCTGTTAACAGGAGTATTTTTACCCTGCTTGTGCAGGAATTAATTCTATATTCCACTTATACATCCCTAAGAGGATGACATAAAAGAAAATAGTATTAAGAATTATAAAACAATCGGATCATAAAAATGTGCCGGACACTACGGCTAATCTTCAGACGTCTACCTACCTTAGGTAACCTCTCAGGGTCTCCAGGGTGGCGCGGGATGACCTTCTGTAACCTCTGGAAGCCGTAATCAATGGTGGGTTCATTCAGAGCTGAAACACACACACACACACACACACACACAAACTCAGATACAGCGTTATACACAAGGTCCTTGTTCTGTGGTACAGCAAATACATCAGGATTCAATTTTGCGGGTTTTTTTTTTTTTAAAGCTGGGAATGTGGTTAGTGTGTGTTTTTATATGGAGTGTTTGACTACCGCGTATGTTATTAAATTACCGTCTTTCAACTGAATTGTATTTTGCTTGTATTTAAATGATCGAATCAGAGTTTTATTCATTTATCAGAGTCTGTAAACACTTATTAAGTTCAGAGTTATAAATGGTTCTGGAGGCTGCGCTGGGCGGGAGGCAGCGTGATGCTCTGAGCAAGGGAAACCTCGGGTCCTGCCTTTCACACCACCTATCTAAACATTGTTGAAGACCAAGAACTCTTCTTTCATGGCAACAGGGTTCCCTGACTTGGCCTTGAAATTCTATACTATAGTTTAAAATGCTGTATAGTACAGGATGGGGGTAAAGTAGACATTTTATAATAAAGTATAACCATATACTGCAGTACAGGTGTATAGCGTATAATCTATTTTTGGATATGGTACACAATGTACCATATGTACAGTGTACCATGTAAGAAAGTACGGTACATACAGTATACTGTATATACAGTATGTAGAATTATATTATTAAATTGTGTTGTTTAGGGTGATTATACTGTATAGTATGGCATAGTAGTTATACAGGCAAAGTTATATAGCAAGAGCAACAGCAACTATGGAATTAGAAGGTGTATCCAAAATTTTTGAATGAGGTATATGTAGTAAGGTAGTTTACATAATATACAGTATAGCAAGTATGTACTATACTACAGCCGCATCGTGCATAGTTATACAGTCTGTGATATGATATGATACAGTATAGCAATATTATATATAGATAGGACTATAACTATAATTATAACTATATGGCATATGATGTGTAATACATTTTTAAAAGGCATGACTCATCAAATAGTGCAATATGTAATGGATAGGGTGCTACTTAGGACCAACAGAACGTTATATAACATAAGATAATTCAATAGGGCTGGTGAAATAGGAAGTCGAGGATCAGTATACATGACTTGGCAGGTGTTATGATTGAGGAACGCCTAACGAGCGAGCTCAAGCCGAGTGATATTGTGTCAGAAATGGAAGTCTGCTAATGGCATTACTAAAACAAAAATCTATTTCCGCTGTCTTAGCATGTGTGTGTTTTATGAAGTGCACAGTCAGACTCTGTTGGCCTGCTGCTCTTCTCGCTCTTCACTTCTCATTCACACACTGGCTAATTCAATCCTCCTTTCCTCCACCCTCCACCCCCCCCCCCCCCCACCCCTCAACTACATACATTTGATTCCCCAGGTCTAGAGCTCAGTTTTCCTTTCTCAGGCATGTGAGAAGAACATGAGAGAGAGACAGAGAGAAAGGGAAACACCCCGGAAAAAACGGTTAGGCAGATATTTCTCCATAATCAAGCCCATTAATCATAAAAGGCTGTCAAATTTGACTTTGGGGACAATTTGTCAGCCCTCGTGCCCACTCTGCTTTTGTCACCGATGCCTCTTGTATCGGTTAAGGATGATTGACAGTTCGAATGCAGCCGAGTAGAATAGCTAGTTTGCGCTAATATGCATAACCGGGCTTTCATGAATAAGAATAAGGTTGCAGCGCCGGAGCATGCTGGCCCTTTCAAGGGGGCCCGTCGCCGTTTGTCGCGCAAGGCAAATAGATGTTATTACCATTATAACAATATTTGTTTTCTCGCGGCGGGGAAAGGGCCCCTGCGAGCTGCAAAATCAAATTTGTTCAAGACAGTTTTTGGCAGGGGAAAGGAGAAAAGAACGAGTGCGCTGACAGAGGCCTTGGGGGGGGCGGGGGGGGGGGGGGGGGGGGGG
>JAQQZT010000008.1:24076303-24089519 GCA_030068275.1 Clarias platycephalus | reverse complement strand
CGCCGGCGTGGCACGTGAGCCGATGGTGTGAAAGTGCAAAAGAAAGTTCTCTCTCTCTCTCTCGCTGTTAGTGGTCCATAATACACTCGATTCTTATGATTTATTGCAGTTCTGAAGTCTGAGTGTAAAAAAAGAAAACGGCTATTAAATAACACAATTGTTAATATTCAAGAAAACAGTGTTTAAATTTTGCCAGAAATAAGTTTCTAGCCCTGAGCAATTCTAACTAATTTAATTCATATATCGAAGTGCAAAAGTTTACATCCCTTTAGGAAATCTAGGACGCAAAGGAATGTTATTTATAAAAGTACCAAGAAGATGTTTAGAAGGTGTGATGGTCTGTCGGGAGTTCCTGCTGATATGAAAAAGTGTATATTCCTCTTTCCAAACATTTACCTTGCATTTAATTTCACTGTTTATGTGTAAATAGACGGATATTTTCCTTTTTAGACACCAAGAAAGTATCACTTATGCACTCCACTATAATTCATGTACAGTCATGAAATGTTTCATTTGGAAACATTCACGCTCAAGATAAATTTTTACAAATAAAGGGACCTAAACTGGTATCACATTGCACTTTGATTAATTTGTGGGTAAAAATTTTTACTAAACTATAGGACAAAATACACTAATGTCTTCGAGAGCGTTAGAGCAGGGGACATTTAGCTTGTATTTTAAAAAAAACTACGTCAAAGGAAGGTCCTTATAAGGATATTATGATAAAACTGTGTGTGTATGTATGTGTGTGTGTGTGTGTGTGTGGGCGTGAGTGCTGGCGTATCAGTTGCAACTCTCACCCTCCATCAAGCTGTCGAGAAATTAAGCCCGTTCATTCTCTTATTAAAATCCCCCTGCACTCTGACCCCCTCCCTTTTCCCCATTCTCGTGCCCAATCGATACACGAGCGTTACCGAGCGCGTGCTGCAGTAATTGCCACGGTAGCGGGTGCGCGCTTGGCGTCGAACCCTGACCCCACGCGCATTGCCGCGCTCGTATGAAGATAGATTGCCTGATTTAGTGTAAACATATGCTGCAATTCCAGCCATCAGCGCCACTTTCTCCGTTGTAATTCGTATTGATTTTTCTTCTCCTCGTGCACGGCTGGGTTTTTTGACGTGCGACTGCGAGAGAGAAAGAGAGAGGGAGAGAGAGGGAGCAGGGGTAGAGATAATGTGGTTGAGCGGGAAGACGAACGAGTGAGACGAGGAGGAAGAAAAGGGGCGCGGGTATTTATTATTTATTTGATCATTTCTTTATTGCTCTCATCGCCATGCCGTGGCACTTCGCACCCGACACGGCTTTAAATGCGTGTGGTCAGTAATCAGGATGTGATGCGGAATGAGGTGACGGATCATGTTTCTCCCCTCACACACAGACAGCAGACAAAAAGGTTTGATTCACTGTTTGATTCCTCGCGTAGTTGGAGCAGCCACTATTTTCCGCATGGAATTTTCCATTATTTATCATGGAATAGAATAGTTCTTTAGTGTAGTGAACAGGTCTTCTGAGGACCCGAATCATCTCGTTGTTCGTCGTAGATATAATCATGGAGAAGAAGAAGAAAAAAAACCCCACAATGGCTAAGATCAGATCTGAAACTAACCAGCACAACCCCAGGTTTAATGCTCGTCTGAGCGGAGAGCCGTCCCGTAAAAAGCGTGTTAACCTGCGCTGCTAACTGTCTGTGTGATCAGATTTCCGGAGATGCTCTTCGCTCTAGCTGGCAAATGAGAGACAGCGCGCGCACCTCACCGAATCAATTTCTCGGCTCTTCTTCCACACGCCGCACAAGGTTAAAGGTCAAATGGGGCAGAGTGGGAAAGCAAGCACTCAGTGATTAAAGACTCTCTCTCTGTCTCTCTTGCTCTCTGTTTCTCGCTCTCTTTCAATCATCTTACACACACACACACTACATCATTACGCTCTATACCATTTCGAGCACATATTCAGCATATATGCAGCTGTCTGTGTTTCCTCCCCGGCATGTTTCTCTCTAAGGAGTTGCCCTCTATTTCCATCGATTGCATTATTTGCCCCACATCCAGCTGATCGCTCTTCACGATCTTGAGAAACAACCATTTTTCATCTATTTCTTTCCTGCCCGGTTTGCTATTTACATTTCGTTCCTCTGCATCAGCGTCCGGCTACGTTTCTCCCTGAGAAAATGACGCCTCTCGTTTTTCACCTGATGGAATGATTGAAGGCGCAGTCACGCCCCCGCTGGCCACAATCCCGTCGGCGCCTCTTAGCCATTCAGGAGGCTATTTCTGAATCGTTCTGCGTTCAGCTCCGGCTCTGTGTACAAACCACTCCATCAAAGCCGTCTCGCCCGTGATGGAACGACGCAATTTGTTTGCGAGGTTCAGATTCCTGCGCAGCACGGTCCAATCTCGCATTTCCATGTGCCGGTTTATTGATAAGGGCCGAGCCGAGTGTGTGTATCTGGTTTGATTGTCCCTCCGGTCATTACGGAGACGCTTCCAGATGGCGCAGGGGGAGCAGGAGACAACAGGAAGTGATTTGTTTTCCTGTTTCAGCCTGTCGACTGCGTGCAAAGTGGCCGGTTGACAAACGTCTAAAACCCCTCGGCTGCTTGCTATTGATTCTGTTTTACGCTCCTCTCCCTCCTTCACGCGGAGCAAGGAAGCAGGAAAAGCGCGCGCTCACTTTCGCCGCGAATTCCGAGGCATGGAGCTCGGCCTGATCAATCGCTGAACCTCTGATCGATTCTCATAGAAATTTCATGAACTTTAAACTGTGACTGACAGTTGAGAGGCAGCTGAAGCAGAAAACCACCAGGGGAGATGAGAGAGATCCCAAACACACACACACACAGAGTTAATTACAGCCAAATACAGCTTTTCCAGGAGCGCGTATGCTGCGGTGTGACCTCTGTTTACCTCCGGCATGCATGCTGCAGATGTGCAAGTTCGCACTTTTTCAAAAAGCAAATGGACTGCGAGAGGACAACAGGACGGAGTGTGAGAGGACAGCAATATGGGGTGTGAGTGGACAGAAAGAAGATGGGATCGAAAGGAGTATGAGTTCACAGATGGTGTGTGTGTGTGTGTGAGAGGATAGCAAAAAAGAGTGAGAGAAAAAAATGAAAGAAGGACTGAGTGTTTCAGAATGACAGTGGCGAAGGAGAGCAAAGAAAATGTGGAGGAGGAGTGTGAGAGGACAAAGGGAGTGTGATAAGACAAAAATGAATATACTGTAAGAGGGGAAATAGAGAAGAACAAGAGCAATAAGTGTAGGAGAACTGCAAGAAGTGTAAAAGAAGAGGAGAAGCGGAATGGGGAATGAGTATGCAAGGAAAACAAACAAAACTGTGAGAGGACAGAGGAAGCATGTTGAGAAGATATGGAGAAGATGAGAGAGGACATGGAGAAAGATGGTGATGGAATAGGGAGGACAACGGTGAGGAAATGTTGAGAAGACAAGGAGAAAGGTTTTAAAAGGGCATGAAGAAGGAACGTGAGAAGACAGGGGAAAAGAGTGTGGGGGGACATAAAGAAGGGTGGTGAGGAAAGATGTGTGAGAGGACAGGGGAAACAATGGAGAGAGGAAAGAGTGTGAGAGGACAAGGATGGTGAGAGGACAGCTAGAAAGAGTGTGAGAAGACAGGAAGAAGGAGTGTGAGAGGACAGGGAGACAGAATGTGAGGGGACATGGAGAGGAGTGTCAGATAGACAAGAAGAAGGACAGTGAGAAGACAGGGACAATGAGAAGACAGATAAGGAGTGTGAAAGAACATGGAGAGGGAGAGAGGACCGGTAGAAGAAGTGTGAGAAGACATGGATAAGCTGGAAGAGGAAGTATGAGAGGACATGTGGAAAGTGTATGAGAGGAACGGTAGAAGGAATATGAGAGGGCATGGAGAAGGAGTGTGAAAAGACATGGACGAGGAGAAGTGTGAGAGGACATGGATAAGGAGAAAGAGAGGATATGAAGAGGACGTGCGAAGGAAGTATGACAGGTGCGTGAGAGGACAGATAGACGGAGTGTGAGGATGCGGTGAGAGGCAGAGCACAGTGAGATGTTAAGAACTCGTTCTCCTCTCCTCTGATGAACGTACAGTATGTCCTCACACATGGCAGCGATTTCAGGAGGAACTTTATGTTGCAGTGTTAGTCGATAACATCGCACTCCTCAGGTGGGGGATTGAGGGGTTTTGATACACACTTCCTGTAGGTGTCACTCAGCTTAATCAAGGCAGCACTGAGGCAATTAGCAGACGGGTGATTAGCATACGGGAACGGATGGATGCTGCAGTAATCAGGAGAGTTGCGTCACAAAGAGCGGGAGCGGGTCGATGGGGATGGTGTGAGACAGAGACGGCAAGGCAGTGTGTGAAGGAAAGAAAAGAGAATAAACAGAGCATGAGAGGAAAGCCGCAGAGTGAAGTGACCACTTTACGGGTTTGGGCTATTATCTCCAGCTCTTCACACACCTGTGTTTACACCGCCCTCAGCGATGAGTGTGTGCATGTTCTCAAATATGAATCAATCTTTAATCAATATTGTCTGCGCTACTGCTTTGAGGATAATGCCACCTTGCATTCTAGTAGGCAGGCTCCTCAAGAGTTCTGCCGATTCTTATACCTGTAAAGGATATATAAAAGAGATAATATAGGTTTTGTGCTTCCCTTTACATGTTTCACCAGAGTGACATACCAAGGAATATGGATGGAGCTGGATGGTTCATTGTGTATGAGAGTAAGAAAACTTGATAGTGACCCCCCTTAGATTTTGGTTCTTTAGAGTGGTTCGTGAACGAGTCGTCTCAACCTCAAACACTCCATAGCTCACATGGCGCATTTAGTTCCCTCAGTTGGCCACAACCTCCGGAATATTGATGGTCGCTCTTCCTGATTGGAAGTCTTGGCCATGCTTAGCCTCCGAAACTACCGGACTATTTAGCAAAAGTTGGAAGGTTCACTTGTCAGGCCACTGACAGGAAAAACCTTTTGTCGTCAGGGTCCTTTTGGAACCTTTAAAGCCACTTTCAGATAAACAAACTCTTTAGGATGCAAAATTGAGACTTTTTAAATGATGCTGGGTAAAGTAGTCAGAATAGTGCTTTTAAACCATAGGAATACATTGGTACTGTACCTCCAAAAGACAGTAAAACTAAATGGGATGATTGGAGGAAGGGAAAAAAACTCAACGCAAAACAGAACTCTTTTGTTTTCAGAACTCTACTCAATCCTGGACTTTGGTTCCCTGCCTTCCCCCGAACTTCAGCGCTCATAAAGCTTTAGAGGCCTTTTAAAGAAGCCGTGCGTCACACGGCGCCACCAATTCTGGCTAAGGACTGAGCAGGTCCCCTATACACACACATACAAAAAAAGAGTTCATAGCACCAGTAGGTCCCATGAGGAATGACGCCATTTCTCCGCTCTGCTCAAGCTCACTTTGCTCTACAACAGGTCTCTGAACATGGTGGGTGCGTGCATGTGTACATGTGTGGGCTTTCGGGTCCCGCTGCTTGCTGTCACTATAAGAGTTATAAAGGGTTTGGTTACGTCCTGGCACAGGTCAATGAAAGAGGCTTGGTTTATTAGAAAAGTAGCTTTGGGGGGAATAAACATCATCCAGTTTTTCATCATAAAAGCCTGGGTAGCCATGTCCCATATGGTGATGACTGCCAACTCTTCGTGGCACATGTTACATCACCTATAAAATACCGGACCAAATCCTTACACACCAGATCCTCCACGGTCAGATTAACGCCTTCCATGCTCTCTGGTGAAAGATGTAATTACTGCTCATAAATTCATCAAGAATATTGTTCACTGTAATGGTGAAAGCATGGTTGACTGCACGGTATCAGGGCATGCTCCAGCGGCGTTAATAAACACTGTCATTGCTCCTACATTCATTCAGCCTAGTGTTTCCCTGGTTTTTTCTGGTCCTCTGGGAACCCCAGATGGTGCTTATTGTTGTTCTTCCCAGCACCCAACACACCTGTAACAAATATTTAGCATGTTGTTTGCTTGATTTAGGTGTGGTGGAGGACGAGAGTAAAAAAATAAAATAAAAAAAGTCATTTGTTTGGTCAAGAACACTGTAGGGAAACCAAAATGGAATAGGCTTCAGAAGTAGAAGAGTGCCTCACAATCAATGATGCTTGCTTTTGTTTTTGGTTTAGTCCCAAAACTCATCAGGGTCCTCAAAGATTGGATTGCTGGGTGACTTGGTTAAGCACAATGGGGTCTACTGTTCCACTTGGGACTTTCCCCTGAAAAGGAGTAAGGTTCTTCATGAAAACCCTTAACATCTCCCCAAACGTTGCACTTTTGTTCGCCCAGACTAGGGGCTCATCCTGAAATTTTGGACATGTTCTCAAATGAGAACGCTGTCATGAAAACATTATCTTCTATCTAAATGGTCTTCAAGCGTTCTTTAAGCATTCTCAGAACAAGAGAGACAACCTTAATAATTCTTGCGGGTTCTGGACCAAACCTTGGTTACGAATGTACAGTAGGTCTATATTAGACTTTACTCACCCAGCTTAGTCCGGAAGTGTCCAAAAGCAACGCAATGATTCATGAATGGCTTTTTTTTTTTTTTTTTTTGGCTTGTCCAGGTTTCTTGCTTAAGGGAATTACTGTATTGTGGGGTTCTTCAGTAAGCTTTCAGGATTCTCAGAGAAGGACAAACCATGAAAAGAGTCTCCAATTTAAAAATGTTCCTGCAAGGAATGTCAGTACGATTTATTTCTCTGGTTAAGCTGAATCATGATCTTATTTCTAACCTGAACACTGTGTTGTTTACACAAAAGGTTTTAACCTTCCCAACCCAACACTTCTCTGAAGCCCCTTCTTGTGTACCATCTGTGAAAATCTCGGGCAAGCCTGGACATGAAGTGACACGTGTCCCTCAGAAAAACACCTCATGTCCCACCACTATGATCAAATGATTGTGTTTGTGAGCGCCAGTGGAGCGTACAGTGATGCGTTGTTGTTTTTTTTCCCAGGGATTTGATTAAGCATTTAAAAAGATCTTTCATATTATTAGACAGGTGCTAAAGGGTTAGTCAAATGTATTATTATTACTATTATTATTATTATTATTATTATAGGATGTGAAGAAACAAAGGCAGTAATTTATTTCTGATTGCTGTTTTTTTTTCAAGAGCCCTTGAGTCCTACGCTGCCAGTCTGAGAGTTTGTAATGCGCAGATCAATGCGACCATGGATCAATGGCAGTTGAGTTATTGCAGTATTTGGCTACTGATTTCTTTCTAGAGATGTGTTTTCCCAGGAAAGTCGATACCCTCAGGTTCATCTCACTATTTTTTGCTCCCCTCCTTCCCTCCAACCTCAGGGCGCACCTGGGGAGCCTCGGTCTCCGGAGACACGAGGAGGCAGGTGGTGGTAGTGAAGAGTGGGCGGGAATGGAATGGAGAGAGACAGAACCAGAGAAAGAAACTATAAGTGCGTATTATAAGCGCAATCTACTCAGCAACCTTCTTCGATCTTTTCTTTCGCCCTTTTATCGTTACCACGTTCCAGATAAAAGAAGAAAAACCTGAGTGCTGAAAATGTCCCAATATGTATCTATCTTCCTTCTGCACCCTTCTCTATCTCTCACTCCTTCCTTTTTCTTTTCTTGTTTTTTTGTGACTTGGATGTTTAATTTTCTAATGACCGAAAGAAAAAAAAAACCAAAAAACATCAACCTGGCTCGTTTTCATTTGGAAGCCGTGAGTTGAAAACGAGGCAGGCGAGAGGGGAGGAGGAAGAGGAGGAGGAGGAGGTCGGAAACTCCCTGATGAGAAAAACACGGCTGGGTTCGGATTCGCTCGAGTCTTGCCTGTTTAGTAATTAAATCCTGCCTCGCATTTTACATCACACGCACCTAGCGCTGTAATTAAGATGCAGAGACTGACGGCGACGCTCATCCGCTATCGAGAAACATAAACACCAAACCAGGGTACGTTACTCACGGCGTGAATAAATAAAGTTGGATCCGGTAAAAAAAAAAGCAGAAAGCTACCCAGGAAAGTCTTATCAGAAGACATCGTATTTGTCTTATAGAAGTGCTCGATAAGTCTTCACTTGTCACCGGATCACACGTTCGGCTCGGATGATCGTGGCGATAAAAGCGAACGCTATTTCACATGTGCATTTTATTCACTCGAGCCTATTCTTTACCATCATCAATGCGTTCTTCCTTGCCGAGCCCTATTCACAGCGTACATCTCATGAAAAAAACCTTCGAATGCGCGGTTGCGCTGTCAGTCAAATGATGGAGACGTCAGTCAGAGCGGACGCTGCGGAGTCCCGGTGTCCCATTGTAAACTCGTCTTTATGCGAACGAGGACAAAGGCGAGGCGCAGAGATAAACCTCATGTTTAACACTGAGCCTTAACACAAGGCCTGCTTTTTACGCCGTGACATTTTCTTATCTCGCTAAACAGTCCTTCATCTGACCTTTGAATGGCATCTCGAATTATTCCGATGGAATAAAAAAAGCATCGATTAGACAGAGCGATACTCGGGCCCGCTGGAGAATCGGCGAATAGGAGGGCGCGGGGAAACACACAACAATAAGTAAACTTCCTGAAACTTTAATAAGCTTAAAGTTGTATTACATAATTCGCCTGAACTCTTGAGTGGATCATGTACTGTCTTCTAGAGTGTGTTTGTGTGTGTGTATGTGTGTACCTGTGTAGACGAAGCGTCCCGGCGCTCCTTTGCAGAACTGCTTGGATTTGTAAGACAGTGTGACCTCCACGACCCCGGGGATGTGTCTGGGTGGCGTCTGAACACGGATGGCGTGGGGCGTGATGAGCTAAAACACAGCACACCACACGTTCAGCTCGATACACACACATCGATTAGACACACCGCTGCACTGCCGAGAGTCCACTCTGACCCTTCAGTCAGAGACACACACACACACACACACTCACACACTCACACACATAGCACTCAGCGCTGATAAACTAGCACCTATGTTGTTTAATTAACCATTACAGCGATGTTAAGATGTTACATGCACACGGGTTTACGTTTGTTTAAGTGTGTGTGTGATGTTATAAAGAACCAACCTCGCTCCAGACGAGCATGGTCCCGAAGACGACCTGAAGTCCGTCGAAGAAGTTGTCTCCGATGATGATGACGGTGGCTCCTCCAGTCGTCCAGCCCTCACTGGGGCTTATAGCTTTGATGCATGGAGTGGCTGCTTCACACACATACAAACACACACACAAACACACACACAAACAACATCAGAGATAAATTTTGCGAAATACATATGATAAATCTGTTGCTCCATGATGCCATTGTGACGCAGCAGAGCGTTAATGTCTCCGCACAAGCAGTGTTCAAGTCTCGTGGAGACATCTCAGTATTACTGTACACTTAACGTTAGGTTTCCTAGCATCTGAGTGACGGAGAAAAACAGAATGATGATGTAATAATAATTAGAAAATTATAAAAGCTCATTTTATATTCCTGTTTCCTGGTCAGCTCAATAAAACCATTAGGAGCTCATTGGTTGTTTTTGTTGTTTATGGTAAAGTTTTTAGGCTTGGTGTGATGGAGCCAGGAAGGCTGAGTGTGTGTGTGTGTGTGTGTGTGTGTGTGTGTGTGACGGACTGTGGACAGGAATCGATTCGACTGATGTCTGAAAGGCTGCGTGCGTACTTGGAGAAAGCTCGGAAACTTGGGAAAAGGAACTTCTGAGAACTTTGAAATGATCGGGGCATTGAAGCATCAACTACGATGAAACTACTCTCGGTTTAAATGACAAGATTTTAACGTGTGGTTTATCTCACGTCTGCACTGTATTTATGAATCGAACATAGCGTTTCACTAGTGCTTGGATATCATCAAGGTAGGACGTTTTCTCAGTATGGCGGAGCCATAATAAGAAACGCCGGCCTCCCAGGAACTCCCTGCCAAGTTCCTGTAAAATGCAAATAGTGTTGGTGAATGATTATGTGTACAGGTTCCATAGTTGGAATGACGTTTCTTTCACAAGTTGCATCACTTCATGCCCTTCCCTTCTTACCCTGATGCGCTCCTCACGAGTCCTTTCTCCTGATGAGTCTCACTAACTTATGAACACACAGCTGTTTCCTACTGTCCATTTTTTATCATGCGATTTCAATTAGTGTTTAAGAGATCTCCAAATGTTTTCTTTGACTGATGCAGCCTCTTCTGAAGTGACAAAAAAATTCTCGTTGTTGTTTTTGCCAAGGTGGTGTAGTTCATAATTAATAAAGTCTAATGTATAGTGAATGAGCCATGCATACTAAGTTCAGGGCTAAATATCTCCTCTTACACAGAGTGTGTTTCTGTTTTGAAGTAAACTTCATTCCAAACCTGGGAATTCCCAAACACCAATAAATGAATTAGCCAAGATCGTAACAGCTTCGGATTCACCTGTCGGGGATGTGATTCAAACCCGGAGCATCTGCTTAAATCCTGCTCATCCTCGCAAAATCGTCCCATTGTGTCCGACATGAAAGTTCGCCATTTCCCCCTGAAAAACACGCCACCGTCGGCTTTGTGTCCATGCGCTACAACAATGCCGCCGTTTCCCTTCTAAAGGGAAATCATGCCTCCGTCGTTATCGGCCCACTGGTGGCAGGATGTTTCTCAGTTCAGCTCTCTAGTGCGGCATTCTCATTGTTCTAGTGCACTCGACGGAACGCATCAAAGACTTCATCATGAGTTTGAGTTTGACTCAGGTGTGTTAGAGCAACAGGACGCTAAGCTAATCAACAAACTTGACACCTTACAAACACATGCACTGGTGATCAGTGGAGGAACGGGACACATACTGTCGGCTTTCATCTGAACTCATCAAAGCTCCTGTAGGTGTTTGGAAATTTGAGTCCCTCGTGTGACTCGTCCTAGTTTTTTAGTAACTTTCCAGTAGTAACTATGGGAACCTTAGACCTTGACTGTACCTCGTTGGACGGTCAACAAGTGCAGTGTCTTACCTTCGGATGGGTCGAGGCGGCGAGCGCGTCTTCCGTGTTTGGAGTTGTTGTGGACGAACATGTTGTCTGATACAGCCAGCACATGGCCGTCTACGTTCACTGTAGTAGAAATCACCACCTGGGAAGCCAAAGCAGGTTATTCGTAAGAGTTTGGATTTGGCATAATCCATAGTTATTATATGTTTTAACATCTGGATGGGAACCGGCTTCACAGGGTTCATGGGGCTCACCTGAAAGCGTCTCATGTCTCTGGGGTTCCCAGCGTTTTTCAGGCAGTTCTGATTGCACTTGAGGAAGAACTTCAGGAAGAATCTACAAAAAATGGATCAAAGGATCTGGTTAATACCAATGTTGTAAAGTAAGTCGAAAAAGATGAGCATACAGTACGCACGGTTATTATCACACGCTACCTCAGCATGGGGTATTGATAAGGCTGACGCGAGATATCGCTCTCTCTGATAGACCTAGCTCACAGTCACTTTTAGCGCATTAGCCTCTCGCTAATCTCTGCGCATCCATCACCGGCACCGGTGTTTGATCGAGCGCTTGCCTTTTAATCGTCGCATTATCGCAATAATAATCCGGGCGGTTAACGGCACCCAAGGTCGCTGACAGTCATGTCACATTAACCAGAGGATAACCTCATTCATGAACCCGGGATCACATTATGCCTCTCCTTTTCCTCCTCCTCCTCTTCTCTCTGCCACTATTTCCTCTCTACCAGTTCCTAAATTTTCCTTTTGTTTCCATTTCCCATGGTTCATTTTCTCTACTCTCTTGTCATCATCTACAATAATTCTCCTTCTTTACATGCTCTCTTCTTTTATCCTTTTTCCTCCTTTCTCTTCCCTCTATTTTTTTTTTATGTTTCATAATAATCGTTTACACTTTTCCTGCTTCACTTCCTAATCCTATTTCCTCTTTCACCTTATTCCTCTGGCTTTTTTTTCCCCCTTCATCCCTACTTCCTCTTTTGCTTCTGTGTCTCCCTTTTCTTCTTCCTTCTCCACCTCTTTCACTCTCCTCATCTATCATCTTTCTCCAACTTTCCTTCTCATTTTTCCCCTCTTTCTACTTCTTCCTCCTATTTCCTCATCATCCTCTTCTCTCACTTTCTCCATTTTCTCTTCTCACATTCCTCTATCATTTCTTGCAACACCTTTTCTTTTTTTTTCTCTTTTTCCTTTCAACTTCTTGGGATGAACAAAGCGCAAGAGAGAAGGAGAGAGCGATAGAGAGCGATAGAGAGAGAGAGAGAAGGATTGTGGGAGTGGAGGAACCCCTGTCAGTGATATAAACGACTGCCATCTGCTGACTGCATCGATTTCCCCCCTAATAAGACAGTAACAATATCTTTAAAAACACACGCCAGTAACTCGGGTGATTTTTTAAAACCTCACTTCGCCTGGAATGACATAATCACCTCGTACATTTTAAAGACCCCCACCCCTCTCCCATTTTACCCCGCAGCACTCAGAGAGAGAGAAGAAGAGAGAGAGAGAGCGAGAGAGAGAGAGAGAGAGAGAGAGAGAGAGAGAGAGGCATCAACGAGTGCCCTGTTGCTCAAGAAATATGTGCATTTCGTAATCACAGAAGAGAGCTATAGTGCGTGTGTGTGTATGTGTGTGTGTGTGTGTGTGTGTGTGTGTGCAAGAGTGTGTGAGTATGAGAGAGAGAGAGAGAGAGAGAGAGAGAGTGAGGGGCTTTGCTCTATTTAGCCAGTATCGACTGACACTCGATCCGGGTTGCTCTGAAGGCTGCTAATGCCCTTTATGGGTGCGGAATACAATAATATGGGGGCTCCATCCCCGAGCTCCATTCATATGATATTAGAGTCCTTGGGAGGAGAGATATGGATCAATAGGGATTGAATTAAAACGCAGCAGGAGACGAGGCGCTGGTAAAGTGAAGCGAGAGATAGCACAGAGACGCAGCGTCCAGCCCAAAAAGAAAGAGTAGGAGGGGAAAAAAAAGAGGGCAGGGTATAAGAATGAAAGGAAGAAAGGAGGAAAGAAAGAAAGCACAGTTAAAAAAATAACAAATGACAACAAATAAATAAGCATAAAAAAAGTGCAAAACAAGAAGGAAGTGAAGACAAGAATGTCCAGATAAAAGAAATAAAGAAAAGGTTTGGGAAAAAATTAAAAAAATAAATAAGACCTAGGAAGAATCAATGGCATGGATAGGGAAAAAAGAAAGTGGGTTAAAAGCGGGGGGGGGGGGGGGGGGGGGAGCGCGCGAGAGAACACCC
>JAQQZT010000008.1:23971338-24007270 GCA_030068275.1 Clarias platycephalus | reverse complement strand
TCCCCCTAACTCTAGAAGCATTGCATTTGTTTGATTTCAAAATTGAATTTCCAATAAAAAGTTATTAACAAAAAAAAGAATGTGATACTATGTTGTGATCATTATTTCCTAAAGTGTGGGAATGAGACACTATGTTGTGGACACGACTTATTAAAGTGTGGGAATGAGACACTATGTTGTGGACACGACTTATTAAAGTGTGGGAATGAGATATTATGTTGTGGCCATGACTAACTAAGGTGAGGAAATGAGATACTTTATTGTGGCCACGACCTACTAAGGTAACGTACTTTGGGCTCTTACTACCCTTTACTCCCACACCTTAGTAAGTAATGGCCACAACATGTATATTTTCCACACAATGTCTCCAGAGGGCCTCTGTAAAAATAATATGTATATGAATTATGGAATATGTCATCATACCTGAAAAGAACGTATATTGTTCATTTGACCTCACAATTGCATTTTATTTCGTTTCGTTTTATTCCCATTCTTTTTTTCCCTTCAATCTCACGTGGTTGAACTGGCAGCAGGAAGCCGCAGGTTGGCGCTGTTCGGGACCCTTTTCCTTGGGTGTGTATAATTTGCATTATTTTATTTCCCACCCGTATTCCAACACAGTCCCGCCTCCTGACGGCCATTATTACCAACACAACGCTCGCTAATTGGTCGGAATTGTCCCACTTGCGGAATTCTATCCAATCCCAGGGCAGTATTCGAGACGTGCTGGAATGTGTTTGGGAACAAAACATCGCGTCTGGTTCCGCTAAGAGAAGACATTTTGTGGAAAGACACCGTAGAGAGAATACAGACACACATACACACGGATTGTAAAAAAAATATATAGATATATACGCACACAATTTTTCCCCCTGTTGTTTGGACGGTTTAATAGATTTAGTAAAGAGAATTCTTTTAAATCTTGGACCCCATAGTTTCGACAGATTTGACGCTAGCACGCTAGTTCCGTCGGCTTGGCATTGCCGATAACATTCACCGATTAGCTTAGCATTAGCATCCTCGCCTCCGCATTGCTGGGCTAGCACCCGCTAAGCTAGGCTAGCACAGACGCCGCATTTAGCTAACCGGCTAGCTTCTCTTCCCTTTTTTTCCAGCCACAGAGACAGAATGGCTTTGAAACGAATTCACAAGGTAAGGTTTTTCATTATATTTATTTATTAACGAATGTAAACGAATAATGACCACTTGGTGACATTGTCCACATTAAATGCTTCACACTTAGCTAAACCTGACTAGCCTGTTGGTTAACTTACCAGACTGTTAGAGTTACATTCATATATAAAATTTATACAGCAGTGTATTTAATATATTTACAGTATAATATGGGGTTTGCCTTCAACTTAAGTGCTAATATTATCTAGCTATTTATTAGCGGGTATTTCCAGGAAACTGGTTTGTTGTTAGCTTGGTTTATTAGCTGCTTTCTCAAAAGGTGGATTATCTATTTATCATTACTAACGTTTATTATTTTATTATTATTGTTTTAATTATAAATGCCCATGTACTGGATATTATGTTGTGTTGCTTTATTAAGTTTATTGTTTTAAAAACTAGGAAAGATTTGTATAAAGAATTAAGTATATATATCATGTATTTTAGAGTTATTGTTGACTAAGTATATTTTTTAATTTAATGCATTTATACACACACACACACATATATGTTTTTTGGTCGGGCTATTTGTAGTTGTTATAGGAAAACAAATCACCTAATATAAGTAAGATGATATCTGTTATTGTGAAAATTTTAACATGTTGAATGGAGTTGGTTAAATCTACAAAAAGATTTGATTACAAGTTTATACACCCCTATCATGAGCATGAATTCTATTGCAAGAATGGACTTAAAATAATTTTTTAAAAACTGGTCTTTTTCAGGGTTCATAAGTTTTAATTTATGGGGTTTTTTTTTTCCTTCTAAATTTGAATCAATACGTGGTCAAAAACACCCTGTCCAGGGTGTACCCCGCCTTGTGCCCCAAGTTTCCTGGGATAGGTTCCAGGTCCCCGCGACCCTGAATACAGGATAAAGCGGTATAGAAGATGACTGACTGACTGACTGACGTGGTCAAAAACATGCATAGACTCGCATAGATTATTAATGCACTGGTGCTGAAACATCCTGAAATTTGCCCATCCTCAAGGCTTTTTTAACATCCTGTTAGTTATGATTATTCATCACTACAAAAACAGGGTGTGTTTGATAGCACTTATTGGATTGACCTACACACAGTACAATACGAATGACCAAGGAGCTCAGTGCAGATCTGAGAAAAAGGATGGTTGATTTACACCCATCTTGTGTAAGAATGCATTTAATGTGATGTAAGTCGATCTTGATAAGTGCATCTGCCAAATGGTTAAGCGTAAATGTAAATGGTTCTTGGAGACGTTTACAAACAGCTCCTGATTCCAAGGTCAGTTCAAGTAAGACAGCCAGGAGCAACCCAGTAACCAACAAGACCCAATCCTGGCATGAACTGGAAGCTGGTGTCCTTGTCTACAGTCAAGCCAGTTTTACTTCAATGCGGACTGAAAGGTTGCCGTCTAGGAAGGAAGCTCCTGTTCCAATAAAGTTTCCAGCTGACCACACGGACAGAAAAAAAGCCTTTTGACCAGAGGTTCGTTTGGAGAAGTAGAGGTGAAGCGTTTAACCCCAAGAACACTACTTACATGGTGGTGGTAGCATCATGCTATGGGGTTGTTTTGCTGTGGATGGAATAATAATAATTAAGAAGAAGAAATTAGGACTACATTAGAATTCTTCAGCACAACCTCAAGTTTTAAGCATGTTTTATGAAATTTGGAAAGAATTGAGCATTAAAACAGGACAATAACTGCATACACATGTCAAAGGTGGTTGCAGCTTTTGTAGTCAGGTTTTTTTTTTTTTTTTTTTGTCAATTAAGCAACAAATTGAATAAAAATACTAAAATTGTCCTATCAGAATTCTGCCTGTAGCTTGTTGATGGTGAACAAACCGCATCAGCTAAATTCTGTCATATTTTTGGTCGCTGACTTTTTTTTCCCTTTTTTTTTTTCAGCAGACATCATATTACACTAAATAATGGTAACGCTAAATACAAATCTGTTCTCTGGATGCAGTCTAGGTTTGCCTAGAATTTTCACCGAGAATTTTCTTCGACGTCGAACATGTCATACATTTCTATAATAATGGCAATCTACGTAAGCAGGGGAAAAACATCAACTTTTTTGTCACACGAGCTTTTTATTTTTTTTGTTGTTAGTACCACATCTGACAAACCCCTTGCTTTAAAATAGACGTCTCTGTTGGCGCTGTCCCATACGCTCACAGGTTAGGGTCAGTCTTAAGAACGTTTTTGTGTACAGGAAATCTCTCTCTAGCCAATTTTATCGTCTGTCTCTTTTTTTCGGTTTTTATCAACATCTGAAGGGGTGTATTTACATTTAACATTGCATCCTGATATTCTTATCTGTTTCTTTTTAATTCAAAATCAAAACGCAAGTCAATCTCACGTGAATCTGAAATGATCGAATCTTTGCAGCCGATGCCCTGGAAGCTCCGCCCACTTTTCCTGTTATCTTATATTAATCTCATCACTCTTGGTTCTTTTTTTTTTTTTTTTTTAATTCTTTTTTTTTCTCTCTCTCTTTTTCCTACTGCATTGCTCTCTTTATTAACACCTCGGTATGACTTCACCTTGGCAAAGTTCTCTTTAGAGGAAATTAATGTTTTGTTTTGAATTTAAACATTTCAACCACACAGTCGCATCCTCTTCCTGCACTCTTTTTTTTCTCACATGCAATAACGCAGCACCGAGCTGGGTCTCGCCACCTTTTGCGTCCTTTCTCAGAAACGGTTGCGGTGACTTCTGGGAAGCGGCGAACACATCATACGACACGCTTATAATTTCATCTCAGGTGTAAATAACTGTTCACACGTTCATGCCAGTAGAGGAGCGGGGGGCGGGGAGGTTTGATGTAGTAACGTGTGTACGTATGTAGATGCTTGATTTTTTTGGATTGTTTTATAAATTGTAACGCTTTGTTTGTAAAATCACCGATGGTGTTTGCAGTGTTGGTGGTAAAGGATTCTGTTCGAACCTGCCATGTCAACGGTTTTGATTGTCTTTCTAACACAGCAGGTTTATGGCTTAAAATCTGCTGATGATCACTCCTTTTGGTTTCTTTCCGTGTGTGTGTGTGTAGGAACTGACCGATCTGGGTCGGGATCCTCCAGCACAGTGTTCTGCAGGTCCAGTTGGTGATGACCGTGAGTTCCACTTTAACTTACTCTTTAACAGCTCTTAAATACAGCAGATGTGAGAAAGTTGTCAAACATCTGGAAATGACGGACTTAACCATGCTGCTGTCACTTTGTAAAATGTGAAATATTTTGACTTTGTGTGTGTGTGTTACAGTGTTTCATTGGCAAGCCACAATTATGGGACCTGTAAGTATGCAAATCACCCACCTCTTTTTTTTTATTTATTTATTTTTTTAATGCAAAGTCATATATAATAAGACGCATATAAATGATTGTGTGTGTGTTTGGCAGAATGACAGTCCATACCAGGGTGGCGTGTTTTTCTTGACTATTCATTTCCCTACAGATTACCCATTCAAACCGCCTAAGGTATGTACGTCCTCAAACACTGCGTCTTACATCCTGTTATTTACATTCAAACATCTACCAGCACATTTCGAACACCAGTGTCTGTAAGCCTCGTGTGTGAGTGGCACCGACTCCAGACGTCCACCGCGTTCAGACAGGTTTCTGACGTCTCGTATTAAATAATACACTGAACTACCAAAGAATCATCGGCCCTTGTTTATTCACCTTCTAGTGAAAGTGTGTTAACTGTATAAAAACAAACTCTTATTAAAAAAAACTTCTATTAAAGTGTGAGTAAAGGCTGACTTTCTTTCTTATTTGTAAAGCACACATTGATCACCGTTGAAGTGCGAATGTGTGTTTCCCGGACGCGGCTCGTTTGCATGCAGTGACACCATCGTTTGCATGCAGACGTCGTTCCATCCCAAGCGCAAATTCCCCCGTCGGACTTGCATCATTTCAGACGAATATTCAGGTCCAGGTTTTGTTAGCAATATGATGGATGAGTGCTGTGATGAGTTGTTTATTTGTTTGTTTGTTTGTTTTTGTCAAATAGTGAACTGTATTTTTAAAAAAAAAGTGTTTTAAGATTTAACAAACGCATGTCTGTACGTCATTTGCAACAAATAAATAAGTTTTTAATTTTCCAATCTAAGTGTCTAAATTATGGCCAGTTATTATGAAAGTTATGGCCAGTTTGTACAGGTTACATTGTAAATCACACTGAAAATGTACCAAATCGTGAGTTCAAAACTGAGGTGTGTACCGAACCGTTTAAATCGTCCCGTTTCTTTAGTGTCATGACAATTTTTTTTTTTTTTTTTAGTCTTAATATATGGGTTTGTCTCTGCTTTTTTTTATTTACTGTATTTATTTATTTGTTTATTTCTCCCCCTTGCGTTTATTTTTCTCAGTCATCGCCTCCTTTACGACAGTGGGTGTGAAGGCTATCTCACGCTTCCTATGAGACCAAATATTTTTCTGACCTGCTGCTCAGGCACCTTTAGGGGGCGACCTAACACAAGAAAACACTAACTAGATATGATGTACCTTTGTCCTTTTTTATTCATAAATGAACACGCTCGAACATTAATTTTAAAGTTTTTTTTTAATTTTTTCTTTCGCCTTATTTTACCAAGTAATACCAAATTTCTTTCGTAATTGCTTTCCGCATAATTTTGTTGGCATAAGGCACAGGGTTATGCGCAGAAAGCATTCATGGAAAATTTATTTTAAAAAATAACTTTTTTTATTAAATGCAATTAAATGTTATTTATATGTAGCCGTTTTAACAATGGTGATTGTCACGAAGTAGCTTTACAGAATCAAAAGAAAATTAGGGAAAATCGTAATGTTGTGGGGGAAAGTGTATATAAATAAATACTTATGACAGAGTCTATGCTTTCTCTATAGATTTTTTATTTATTTATTTTTATTTTATTTTATTTTTTGCTCCTGTCTGTTAAAAATGAGGTTATTGTATAAAAAATGCAGGCAGGGTGTCTAGACAGATACCAAACAGCTGTGCTTTGCACTTTCATTTTGTGATTTCTAGTCTAGCGGTGAACCTCCCATCACTACCCAACCTCTAAAACCAGACTAGCGGTCTCCGTCAGGAAGGAAGTAGTTTGCCAGCTGTTTATTCTTATGGCTGTTTGTCAGCATCCGAAACGAATCATAGCGCTGCTGGATTTTACTCTCTGCTCAATCACCGAAGGAGGATTCGCAGCGTTGTGTTCTGTGTTTTTGTTTCCACCTGAATAGAAGGTCACGTTTATCTCCTTGTCGTTCCCTGTTCACCACAGGTTGCATTCACCACAAGAATTTATCACCCAAATATTAACAGTAACGGCAGCATCTGTTTGGATATTCTAAGATCACAGTGGTCACCAGCGTTAACTATTTCAAAAGGTGAGCAGCGTTTTTCATCCAAACACATCTCTGTTGTGTCTGTAACCGTTCATGTGCCTGATCTTGTGTTTCTCTCTCCGTCGCAGTTCTGTTGTCCATCTGCTCTCTGTTATGCGACCCGAACCCAGATGACCCGCTAGTCCCGGAGATAGCACGCATATATAAAACAGACAATGAAAAGTAAGTATTGGAGGTATTGAGTGGTGCAGTTTGACCTTGATGATTTTGCAGTATGTGTTTGCTGCAGCGCAGTTTGGCAGGATCTCTGCTAAGCCAGCATGTGGCATTAAACATTCTATTAGCCATCCTGTGTGCGTATGCTTATTCTTCTCCTTCTCTCTCTCTCTCTCTCTCTCTCTCTCTCTCTCTTTCTTGCAGGTACAACAGAATAGCTCGGGAATGGACCCAAAAGTACGCCATGTGATACCTGAACAAACACCGCCCCAACAAATCTGCATTATAGCTGGAAGAACGTTCTACAACTGGCTCTCCTTCGAACATTATCCCCCTCCCTCCTCCTTCTCCTTCGTCTCCCCTTTCAGCAAAACAGCCCCACCCCTCCCTCAGTCTCTCTTAAGAGCGAATAAATTTTTTTTCCCCACTTGTTTTGTGCCCCTTATCAGATTCCCACGTGCTGCGAACACGTCACTTTTTATTCCCCATTAAAAAAAAAATTTAAAAAAAGAAAAGAAACATCCGGGCTGAACTCTGAAGCATGTGTCGAGGATTCCAGGCAGCCACAGGTTTAAAGAAAGCAAATAAAGAGCGCTTTTATTATCTCACACCGCCACACATGCACAAGGAGGTGCTATTGAGAAGAAATAAAGACATAACTCCATTTAAAGTAAATAAAAAAACCTTCATGAGCAGTCTGTTGCGCTGGCCTTCACGTTTTTACAAGCTTTTCCGATAGCGATTACGGTCTGTGAAATACGAGTATATACTTAGTCCAGATACAGTTAAGATCTGAATATGAAACCTACTTCCTGCATGTTAACTGCGATCCGGCGGGCCGCTGAAAAAACGCCGCCAGTGTTAAACACTCGTTTCCACCTGTTCGAGGAGTCCGAGGACTTGATTTTGTTACTCCTGTCTTTTTGATTTTGTCATTTTTAGATGGAGCTGTTAGTTCATCTCTCTTCCAACTACACTGTTTCCGCTTGTTGCACTGATTCGAAGCTCTCGATGGACGACCGGTCAACTAATAGCTCTACTAGCTGTCCATTTTTATTTTTATTATAATTTTTTTTTGGTTTCTCAATAAAGTTGGTCAAATGTATATCATCTGTTATCTGGTGTTTGTTGCATGTCTTACATTTTAGAGAAATAATCACTAGTGTCAAAGCAGGACTTTTATTGTGCAGAATAACAACATAATTCTGGGAGTAAAGACTCAATGTATTTCTCTATATAATGCCCTGCTACATACTAATGCACTCATCCCAGTGTTTCAGTAGTGCTTGGATACCATCAAGGTAGAGCGTTTTCTCAGTACTCTAAATGAGGTCAGGGGTGTCCGGGGGATGAGGCAATAACTCCAGGCCGAGTTCCTTTAATGTGCTAGTGGTTTCGGTGAATGATTGTGTGTACAGTTCCCACAGACAAATGCGTCTCTTCCGCAAGTTGGCATGGTTGAAATTTCGTCACAATCACAAGTTTCAGTTGAACGCCACTCATACGTTCTGTGTTAAAGCATATGAAATATAAGAATATCACTAATACATCATAAGATTCCCCCCAGATCAGCATAATACTGTACAATCATCTGTAGGTCAGGAGTTACTTTAAAACCCTTTAGGACTGATGTACTTTGATGTCCTTGTAAGAATACACTCAAAGATGCGGTGCTGTCATGTTCTTTTGAACACGTTATCCCCCTACAAAATGCCTTGATGTGTTTTATAAAATGTGTTCACTCCAGCAATTTAATAATTGTTGCAATTTTTACATCTTAAAGAAGAGCTCTTCGTACTTTTTATCTGTTTAGAGATTCTTGTGGGGAAAAAAAAGTGTCCCTTGATGCGTAACTCCTCTATCCTCAACTCCTGTGAGGACTAAGGAACTATTTTTCATTAAAGCGCTGATTGCTTTGAGGTCACCACGGGAGACGTCACACCACTGCATCAGTGATTATTTTCTGTCGTGGGAAAGTCAGGACCTTTTTTGGTTTCTCCTTAACATGACAAGTTTTTTTTTTTTTTTTGTCTATTAAGTTCAATAGATGATGGTCAGGTTTTTTTTTGACTGTATAACTTAGAACATGTCTATATTTAAAGATAAAAAAAAGTATTTCTTCAATAATTTTTTTTTTTAATATTAAAAAAAAGAATTGCCAAATTGCTGTGGTGTAAGGAGGATAAACCACTTCATGACAATGCAGCGTGAGATCTTATAGAGGTTGAGACATATTGAGAAAGACGTTTATGGCCAATGAACAAATAAGGGATATAAAATTATATAATAATATATATTATTACTGTATAATAACATTACTATTATATCTACTTTTGTTACCTAATTAAAGGTAAATCATGGCCATATCCGAAGGTCCCCTATTTTACTCCGTGAATCATGTTTCCACAAATAATCTCTCTATAATAAAAGTAATCATTTTATTTCTATGGAGTACGGTATTACTGTACATCAACCGATGTGTAATAGCGGATGGTGTCCAGCAGGGGGCGGACTGAAAAGTGGTCTTGCTTTACGTCACGGGGAATTTCCAGCAAGGAAGTCAACTTTCTATACAAACACACCGACTGTAGCACAAACTGCTTCTCAGAGAAACTTTTCCGTCTTTGTCCAGTGACTTTTATCTTTTTATTTTTTTTTTATTGCTGAACGCTCTGGGTTTTGTTTTGTGAAGACGTCGGTTTGTGATCTTTAAAGTGAGAAGCTGCGCGTGTGTGTGTGTGAGTGTGTGTGAGAGAGACCTGCCTCTCTCAGGCAGAACATGGCGCAGTAAATAGATTTAACAGACTTTTAGGAGGCGCAGGATCACTGTTGATGTTCTTTCGGGTTTTTGGACTGTTACTCATTAAGGTAAGACGTTTAGAAACTTTATAAATGTTGCTGTTTTTGTGCTTTATTCCCCCGCGCGCGCTCTCTCTCTCTCACACTCTTTGTATCTTTGACTCGCAACATTGTTTCATGTTACTTTACTTCCTCCTTCTTGACCGCTCAGTGTAGCCTTTTAGCTTTAGCTTCAGCTAACACACACATTAGCTTTTGCTAACACTTTCCTGATCTGTCAGTAAGGGTTTTATAATTCACTGAGTTGAGCAGACTAACGTGGAGAGTTCAGGTTCACCTTGATGTCCAGGAGAGAAACACACACACGGCTGTGTCCCAAATCACAATCCGGTGTACAGGACACAGTCACAGGGTGTACAGCGCGCGCGACGTCCCTCTCTACTCTCTCTGTCTCCCAGTGTGTGCTGCAGTGTAGAGAGTAAAGCTCAGGCAGGAACTTCCGCCGGGTTGGATGGGACCGGGTGAATGTAGGACAGGAGAGGACAGAAAGGGTGAAGGACAGAGAAAGTGTCAAATGGGACAGGAGAGAGAGAGAGAGATTGGATGACAGGGCAAGGTGAGTGGAGGGCAGAGAAAGTGTAGGACAGGAGAGGACATTACATTACGGCATTTGGGGGGGTGAACGTAGGACTGGAGAGGACAGAGGGCGTGTGTAGGACTGGAGAGGACACGGGGCGTGTGTGGGACTGGAGAGGACAGAGGGCGTGTGTAGGACTGGAGAGGACACGGGGCGTGTGTGGGACTGGAGAGGACACGGGGCGTGTGTGGGACAGGAGAGGCCAGGGGGCGTGTGTGGGACAGGAGAGGCCAGGGGGCGTGTGTGGGACTGGAGAGGACTCGGGGCGTGTGTGGGACAGGAGAGGCCAGGGGGCGTGTGTGGGACAGGAGAGGCCAGGGGGCGTGTGTGGGACAGGAGAGGCCAGGGTGAGTAGTGTAGGACAGGAGAGGACGCTGAGAGAGTGGAGGACAGGAGAGGAGAGGACGCTGAGAGAGTGGAGGACAGGAGAGGAGAGGACGCTGAGAGAGTGGAGGACAGGAGAGGACAGGACAGAGAGAGTGGATGATGGGGCAGGGTGAACAGTTCTGTCCTGTTCTCCACTCTCACTATCCTACACTTTCTGTCCTTTCCTCCTACACTCGCCCTGTCCTGTCCTACATTCTCTCTGTTCTCTCCTGTCCTACATTCTCTCTGTTCTCTCCTGTCCTACATTCTCTCTGTTCTCTCCTGTCCTACATTCTCTCTGTTCTCTCCTGTCCTACACTCTCCTCTCCTGTTCTCCCCTCTCTCTCTGTCCTCGTCTGTCCTGTCCTACACACTCTGTCTTGTCCTACACACTCTTTGTCTTGTCCTACACTCTGTGTCCAGTCCTGTGCTCTCCTGTCCAGTCCTGTCCTACGCACTCTATCCTGTCCTACACTCTTTGTCTCGTACTACACTCTGTGTCCACTCTGTGTGTCCAGTCCTGTGCTCTCCTGTCCAGTCCTGTCCTACGCTCTCCTATCCTGTCCTACGCTCTTTCTGTCCTATTGTATACTTTCCTACTTTCTCCTTTCCTGGTTTACGTTCTGTCTTTCCTGTCCTGTGTTATTCTCTCCTACCCTACATGCCCCTTTTCTGTCTTACTTTCTCCTGTCCTGTGTTATTCTCTCTGTCCTATCTTACACTCTCCTCACATGTTCTACGTTCTCTTGCTCTGCCCTGCCCGTCACCCTCCTGATTCCCACATTGCTCAGTGCTATCCTGGGCGCTACAAATCGTGCATAATCCAATATTTTTCATACCCTACACTATATGGCCAAAAGTATGTGCACCTCTGACCATCACACCCATGTCCGCTTTCCCCCTCAGTCGAAAGCTGTTTTGTGGCTCATTTTGTAGTCTATAGTTAGTTTTTTTTTTTTTTTGGTTTTTGTCTTTTCAGGAACCATGACAGAAGAGGACGCATTTCTTCCGGTGCCGGAGGTGGGTATTTTGAAGATTTCTTATTTCTGTATATCCTCGCCTTACTGCATAACATAGGCCAGTCCTAATAATCAGATGTATATGACTTTTCTTTGTCTATCTTTTTTTAAAGACCCATATTTAAGGACGCAGTCCAGAAGTAAAGTGTAAACTGTGATTAAAAATCTAATCGTATTAAAATGCCCATAATATTTTGACACCAATTGTGCAGCTTTTAAAAAACTCGTTATGCTCACTATGCACGAATCCTCCAGAAGCTTCTGATCTGTGCAGCACTTAAACGACCCGATGGTGTGATTAATATTCTCATCACACAGGAAGCGTCTCTTAGAAAGCTGCAGAGTTGTGTGTTTTCCTGTATTCTGCGGTCGGTGTTGCTTTCCTTCAGCGTGAGATCGTGCGCGAGTCGAAGCTCCAGATCCCGCGGCACAGAAGCTCTCTCACTTTTTTTTTTTTTTTTTTTACAACTCGGTGAGCTGGTTGTCGAAACGTCGCTTAATCAGAATAATTTCAATATTTCTGTCTCAAAAATGTGTGTGCAAGTAGTCTAGTGGTCAGAAGTAGTCAGTGGAACAGAAGTTGGGTCAAAGGTTGCATCTTGTAGTAGTTCATATTTAAGTAAAAATAAAAAATAATGCTGGCTAATGTTTTAGGAATAATGCAAGCTAAATAAATAATCTATTTGTGACTACAGATTAATATTAGAATTACATAAATGTGAAAAAGTATTTTTGAAAACTAAAAGAAATATGTAGCTCGTTTATTTTACTGCGTTTTGTAACTAAAATGTATATATGTTGTAATAAATGTGTGTAAATATAGAAAGCAGCTTCCTTTTCTAATTGAATAATAGGAATAAAGATTTTAATAATAACTGGATGTGCTCGCGGCTACGTTTGCATGGGATTGCACAGCGCCGTTGAGTTACCGTGAAGTGCGCGGAATGAAGGTGTGAGGTCGTGTTAATTGAGTAGATTTCAATTGCACACTCAAACAATGTACAATTATATAATGGCGTTTTCCATTTAAATTTCAAATTAGCATATCTTCTCTTCCCATGGGCAGACTGCGATGAAACGAAGCCTATGTGTTACCTCAAGCTTGGCCAAATACACCTGCGTGAAAACCCCATCAAAGTTCGTTCTGCAGTTTTTACGTGATGCGTGCATAAACAAATTCAGACAGATAAAAAATCATCTTGATGTGTTCTATTACTCGTCTTGCGTCTCCCAAAATAATTGTTTCGCAAATATTTACAGATATGCGAACTTTACAGTTTTATTATGTGTAATAGATAATAATAATCACCAAAAATATAATAAAAATTTAGCAAAGTTCTTAATATGAAAATAGAAAAACAAAATGAATTTTAATGTTATTGTGTCTTTTATTTTAATTCATTGTTATTTTTAGAATTAGATGAAAGTTTTGAAATTTATAATAAATACTTATAGCAGATTTTCTTGAATGTTTGTATCCTGTATATTTTTACTCCATTAACAAAATAATAGCTGATTTAGATATAGATTAAAATCCAATTTTTATTTTGGCAGTCGGACGATTCAGTTTTTTTAAATGATTTTTTTTATTTTTCTCGTAAACCTGGGCAGAGCTAGATATTATAATGTTTTGGTGTGACTGACGGGGTTTGTTATGTTTTCTCTGTGCAGTACTTTGACTTTGATCCAGCATGGATTCCGATGGACCCGGGTTTTGCTGCTGTGCCACACCCAAACGCACATCGTATAGGTATGAGCGTCATCATTAGATACTCTGGCATGAGGGTTTGGATTATTATTATTAGTAGTAGTAGTAGTAGTGGTAGTTTAAGTACTTTTTCCAGAGACCCAGGAAGTGCATCGTACCAGTAGTGTGCTTGTGCATTTTAAGCGTTGAATCTTGCTCTTACACTTTTAGTTCAGCAACGGTTTACGATTTACACCTCATGCAGTACAGCTACATAGATAGCACAGGACTGATTACTCAAACTTCTACAAATAAAGTGTGTAGGAAGTGTGTGTCATCGCATGTAGGCATGCACAGTTAGCAGGGAGGTGTTTCGAGGCCGAGCCTTAATTGTGTCACTTTGGACGTTCACCGAATGGGTTCTGTCATCGCTAATCACCGCAATATCGACCATATTTGCCATATTTACTAATACCCTCGTACACTCTTTAGAGAGGGTGTGATGTAAATGTACAGCTCCTTGCTTCAGATTAAATGATTTTCACGTACATCCCTTGCTCCAGATTAACTAATCATGAATGACTTCCCTCCTCTAGTCTAAATGAATCCAAATGTCTCCTCTTCTCCAGATTAAATTTGTCTAGTTGACTTCCCTGCTTTAGGTTTACTTCTGATTAAATGAATCACCAACGACTCCCCTTCTCAAGATGAAATAAATCCTGACTGACTCCCTTGCTTCAGATTAAATTAATCTAAATGATTCCCCTTCTTCAGATTAAATGAATCCAGAATAACTCCCTAGCTAAAGTAGTACATAGTTAAATTAATAATATTATATTAGACTGTCTAGGGAGTTTTTCATCTATCTTGTGCAGGATGCTCCTTGATGAAGCTGCTTTAGTGGATAAAGTATTATTTGTTCTGAACACGAATGAACAAACATGAACACGAATGAATAAATATGAAGGCTTATTCGCATATCTTTATGCAAAAACAAGACATTGGAGCCCACTTAGATCAGCTCATAGGTCAGAGGGGCCGAGATGCCCAGGGTGTCACGCCTCAGACAGGTGACTCACATTCCACCTGCCATATCTGGGTTAAAGTATAAAGATAAATGTTGATTAAATGCCACACCATTGAACTACATTACCCATTCGGGTTACTGTTATTAGTACGAAATTAGAAAGCGATCGATACGTCGCCTTCACATGTGAGCGATCTTCTGTAGAACTTTTAAAAAATATGAAACTCCTGTGTATAATATATCCGTCCTGCTCCTGTATGTAATATTTTCTATGCTTGTGGTCGATGATCTGGATTTCAAATCCGGATTTATTCTGCAGATACATCACTATTTTACCGCCACAGCACTTTTGAAAGAAATAAAGAACGAGGGAATTATGTGACCGGTTATTACTTTGTACTTATTGTTTGTAATAACGTCCTGCTTATTACGAGTTTTGTAATATGATTTAATTTAAGCTTAATCAGCGGTTACTCAATATTTACCCTGGCAGCTTTTCTTTTAATGAACGCACACCGGAGCTGACGAACACACGTGCGATGTTGTGTGCCGGATGCACCACTGATGTTTACACAAGTTAATAGTTTTGTTGAAGCTTAGCAATGAATAATTCATTTATTCTCATTAAAGTGGTAAACACTTATTATTATACAGCATATATAACATTCGTTAACGAAGTTTTCAGATAAATAAGAAGTAGAACACTTGGCATCAGGCTGGAAAAGGATGTTAATCACCGCGGTCTAGTGCAATAGGAGCAGAGTTAACAGAAATACGTTTGTTTTCTACAGAACTTGTTCAAAACATTCAGCTACCATGGCTGGCATAAATTATCTCTGGCATAACTCAACCACTCGTCTGTGAGCCGCACCATAAACGTAGGTTTCGTTCTGGTTAAGGTTTGGTTATTTCCATCTTACACGGCAATGTGTCTTTTGTTTCCAGGGAGAGTGAAATGTGTGATTTCACTTTCATGTTCTAACGCACAGATAACGCAAGTGATTGCTGGACAGTTTTTTTTTTTTACTTTTACATTAGTTACAATAAAAACAGAGTAAAAATTATTTATTTTCGTAAAATTCGAGACCTTGGCAAAATAACAGTTTCTGTGCATAACAATAAATATGTTGGATTTTTTTATTTATTTGTTTTGTTTAGAGAATAAGGCCAAAGTTGTTGAGCTGTGAATCAAAGGTAGACACCTGATTTGATTTACGAGGATTGCAATGTTTTGTTTCGTTTTTTTTTTTTCCCTCAAAAAGTTCAAAACTTATAAAAGTATTTAATACACATTGAACTCTAGGGTAAATTGTGTTTGTTTAAATGTTAGTTTCCTGATACACTTCTACTCAATACTCCAGTCCAGTAGGTGGCAGTAATCCACAAACTGCATGTAAACAAAAGTAGAAAAAGAAGAGCAAATTTCACTAAACGAGAGTATTTTTTTTCTCAAGAATTTGTTGATTGTAGACTGTTTAACAACTGTTTAACAATTTTTAAAAATCCTCAATTGTTCTTAATTAAAGCAAACTTAAAAGACTGGCAGAATTCAATGCAATCGCACAGTTCTATTAAAAACATAATGTAACCAACAGTAAAACAACAGGCTCAGAAGGCTAGCAATCAAATATGAGATTAGTTATTTCTGGGGGGGGGGACTAAAATTTAATTCCATATGAAATCCTGCTACTAAAATGTTCCTGTTAGCTACGTAAGAATAGTAGCTAACTAGTTAAATTAGCATGCACCTTTGCTATGTTTGGTCATGCTAGGCTTGAACTGAAAGATCAAGAGTTTTTTTTTATCTCAAAAAAACATATTGGCTGTGTTTGAAAAAAAAAGTTACATACCTTATTAGTATTCAAGCATGAGGAAGGATTCATGTTTCGGTTCAAGAATAAATAATAAAACACAAACCGCAAGGCTAAAAATAAATCCACGAGGCGTTCTATCCTCAGAACAGACTTAATATTTATTCCCAGAGCTCAAGAGGTCATGCTTAATTACATAGATAATACAGTGAAGGGAAAGATGTCGGATGAAAGGTTTGCCACAAATATAACGGGACACTGATTTCTTGATTTATTTAATAAATTAAAAAAAATAATAATAAAAATGTAGTAAAGACCGTTATCTCTGTCTTCTGATCGGAGCTCGTTGGTGCTGCAGTGACATGTTTTGACGCTGAAACTGATTTATGAAGACTTTACAAACCGGGAGCCTCTTATACACTCATCACGGACTTTGTCCTCGTTCACCTGGCTCTCGGTAACGGCTGTGCGCTAACACCTGCCCTGACTTACCCGAGAACCTTCTGTGAAGCTTTTATCACAATGTTGCTCTATGAAGCACTTTATGCAATCATAGAGATCAGAATAGCTGATTCTACCTCTGTAGAATCAGCTAGATTAGGAGAGACCTGAAAATGTGCTCTGTGAGTTAGTTGATGGCTGTTGAATTCTGGATTCTGATTGGGTGGAAGATGTTGATTCATTTTCTGTATGCGCAGCTCTATAATTGATTTATTTTTTTAAGGAATTTCTGATCACTGGTTTCTGTTCATCGGAGATTTTGGAGGCATTTGTTTAATATTTATAGAAGGAGTTTCGAGTACCAAGGTTTCCGACGTGGGAAAGTTTTCCAGACAGAGAAGTTTGCGGTTTCATAGTAACAGTCCATTGTTTGTTTTTGCATTATACTGTGTTTGCATCGCATTATGCAAGAGTGAGTATTTTCAATGTAGCGTGTAACTTACACAGTTAGATGTTTTATGCATCTACACGCACACACACACAGTGTGAAGACTGGAGGAAACGCAAGGCTGCTTCTGTTTTCTCTCCGATCCTTTCACTTCTCTGTTTGACGTGAGAGACGGTTACTGACACCCAACCACGCCTGGTGTACACCGTTCAGAGCGCGCATTAAAGCTACACGCTGACACGAATTCAGCCCTGACAACTTGAACTCATCAAGGCGGATTCTTCCCACGTCGAGGCCAGAATGTCATCGTCGCACGAGTCGAGCGGCGGAAGTTCTCCTGTGACCTCTTCTTTGTTTTGAACATATAACCTCAGTTGTGTCATCGTCATGACGGGAAGCGTGTGGACGCAGCGAAGCTCGATCGGCGCAGGTAGAGCGCCTGAGTGTAGAGGATGTGGTCAGAAACGAGTCACTGTTCAACACAGGAAGAGGAGGCCGAGGCTTATACAGCTACATGAACACACATTAGCAGTGGAAGCGGCAGGGTTGACAGACAAAAGCTCAGTCTAGGTCATAAACATTTTCTTTTTTTTAATCAGCCATAGATTAGATCATGTAGCAATCACGAACCATCTTAAGTAAGCATGAACCAAGATTAGCCCTGTCCACTTAACATCTAAATACCGATTAAAAGATTTGTCTTATTTAATATACCCTTTCAAACTCAAACAATTCCGTATGTAGTTACAGATGCTGCAGGAAGTCTCCTTGAGCTTCTGTACGTTCTCAGGAACTGAAAAAATGAGTTGCAGGACGACCCGAAAGCAGCAGGGACAAGAGTTACAATAGAGAGAAAAATAAACAACTGAAGAATGAGTGCAATCATGTTCTCAGCTAAAAAGAAGGACCAAGATCTCTGTCTAGACAAATCAGAACAATATACAGTACTCTGGTCTGAGGCAACGACGGCAGAACTAATTCATGAATGGAATCCCAGTGAAAGGTCACTGGGGAGCCTCATAACCCTGGGGAATTGATGCTGATGTGACAGAGGCTGAATGGACCAGAAATCGAACCAGGATGCTACAGAATGTGAAATACAGAAGTAGACAGAAACATGTCCTTGAATAAAAGTAGAGATTCCTTAGGGCAAATATTGCTCGAATAAAAGTTCTTTATTTACTTGTGTACCTGAGTAAAAGTACAGAAGTACCTTCAGATTTACTTTAGTATCAAATATGTGCAGGAATGTACTGTATGCGCTGTTTTCACCACTGGCTGCAACCGACTCAACTTCTGATTTCAAACACCTGCTACATTATTAGGCCTGTCTCCAAAGGGAAGGCAAGTCAAGCAGTTGTTGCCAGTGGTCAGCAGGGGGCAACATTCTTGTTGTCGTTAATTAATGCAACGCCATGCAGAAATGTAGTGAAGTAAACGTACGGATATTTCCTGAACATTTGAGTAGAGAAAAAGTAAAACGTATCTTCTAAAAAAAAATATATAGATATGTGAAATATGTACACTACATCTCAAAAGTTTGGCATCACTATGAAATATCAAATACAGGATTAGGTAATTAGGTAACAACAACAGTCGGATTTTTCAGCGTTTTTGGAGCAGTTCCTGCAAGAACAGTATTGTGTCGAGTGCATTTGCAAAACCCATCAAGCTCCATGATGAAACTGTCCCTCATGAAGACCTTCTCAGGAAAGCAAGACCAAAACTTACCTCTGCTGCAGAGGAGACGTTCATTTAGAGTCACCAGCCTCGGAAATCACCAATTCACCTCAAGTAGCACCTCAGATTAGAGCCGTTCTGAAGCTTTACAGAGCATGAGTAGCAGATATACATGTCAACATTAACTGCTTACAGGAGATTATTGCGTATTTTGGATGCCTTCAACATTGCTTTACAGTGTAGAAATCTGGAACAAACATGGAAGTTCAAGGTTCAAGTAAATGTACTCGGTTACCTCCCACCTCTGGTATTGACCCATTTTGTAATTTTTGCTGTTTGAACCCCAAATCCATGTGTCTTGTTTCATGTTTATACGTACAAAGTGTCGTGTGGATGTATGAAGTGCAAGAGTATTAAAGAACCAAATGTCCGAACAGTTATGTCCCCTCAATGTACCAATATTCGTTTTGAACATTTTTAAAAGTAAACTTTTTGCTTGTAAGCCTTGAAGGCCTACTAATTGTGGTTCAGGGCAGGAAGGACTCTGTGTAATCTAAATTTAGCCTACCTACTAAGAAAACCTAATTATAGATTTGTGCACACGTGCTCCCTGAAATGAAACCTTCGGGGGCTCGAAATAACCAGAAAGAAAAAAAAAAAGGAAGGGAAAAACACCAGCTGTTTCAGTGAAACTTGGTTTAGATCTTAGTTTTAAAGTGTAAACTTTGTGTGAAATGTCCACTGTCAAATTATATTCAGTAACAAGTGTGTATTGTAAATGTACATGGATGTTGTTTGGAAATCATTATCCTGCAAAAAAAAAAAAAAAAAAAAAAAACACAGTTGATTATTTCCTTATAATAAGGCACCACTCCATGATTAGTAATATCACATGGTTTCTTTAAGGAAGCTCTCATCATGCCAGCGTTGACGCTCTTTATTGTTTTAACACTCCCTGAATTTAAAATGTCATGTTTTATTTGGAAATGAAGCTCGACTTCCTGTACTTTCACCGTGTCAGTTTATTGCCTGCTAATGAACCTAGCTCTTGTCACATCTCGTCTGAAATGCACCGATTGTAATCATTTGACTTCAAGATTGAGTAAAATCTAAATTTATCACACCGTGTTTACTGAAATGAGGTGTGGGCTTCTCAAAACAGCCCACAGAAACATGACAGCCAATTCGGCGACTAATCTCTGTTTCATAGTGGAAAAGTCGCCTTAGGGCTTCAAAATGAAAGTTGAACACTTTCGCGTTTGTCATATATTGCAACAAAGTGTGGAGGAAGGCAAAAACAGGAAGAAAAAAAAAAAACACCACCACCACCACCATGGTCGTAAAATGTCTCATGTGTTTTTCTCTTTTTTTGTGTGTTTCTCCAGAAGGACCTAGTCTCCAAATTACAGAACAACCCAAGCAGGTAACAAGTGATTGCGAGTTGATGCGAGATAATGCCGTAGATATCATTCCCGATGTTTGGTATTTCTTCACTTGCATTGGAATAATGCCGATGTTTTGTCGCGCAGCGGGGCTTCAGGTTTCGGTACGGCTGCGAGGGCCCGTCTCACGGCGGACTCCCAGGAGCCTGTAGCGAGAAGAACAGGAAGACGTACCCTCAGGTTAAGGTCAGTCTGAGCTGTGTCTGCTTTTATAGTTTTTCTCATTTTGAAGACACGGTTTGTTTTTTAATTGTTTATTTTGTGGAAAGACGTGACCGTAGAGTATAATCACGATTCTCAAAGGCGTTTCTGAATCTTAACCAGGACTTCACCATGGTTGAAATGTCAGACCTGAGAAGACGACACAAAAGTGTTCGAGAAAGCAAGAGAGCGAGAGAGAGAGTAGGACAGAGAGCGAGACAGAGAAACAGAGCGAGACAGAGAGCGCAAGACAGAGAAACAGAGCGAGACGGAGAAGAGAGATAGAGAGAGAAAGTGACGCTGCCGCATTGGGAATTTCCTCAGAACGTCTCGCTGGTAATTAGTAGGAAGTACCTCTGCATGTATTTCTGTGACTTGTGTGAGCATAATGGGAAACTCACCCCCACAACTTGACAGACTCAGACACGCAGAAGACACCTACCCCCCACTCACACACACACACACACACACTTCTCTCTCTCTCTCTCTCACTTGCACACAATGTGCTTTCTGTTGCATCCAGCAAGCGAACAGTGTAGAGTGTGTAACCCGATCCGGGCTTTTCCCCACCAGCATTAACCCTGAAAAGCCTTTATCGGCACCAAGCAGGAATCAGGAGGTTTTTTTTTTCTTGTTTTCTTTAGAACCAGGGAGCAGCCTGACTGATGTGTGTATCCTAGTTCTCTTCTTTCTTTTTTTTTTTGTTGTGTGGGTAAAAAATGTACACACACAGGGTGACCTCATTGTATCATCTAAATATTTCTGAATGTTGATTATCACTTTATTATTAAGGGCTGGTACAAATTACAGACAGCTTCATACAATAAAATTTAGAAATTACATTTGAAAAACTCTGATCAGGAGTTAATTAGTATCGATGACGTGTAATTTCAATACCAATAAATTATATTGTCATATCACTTATCGCTTATAATGCACCTCATTTATTAGCCACCTTAGCCACACCCACAAAACTCCATAAAAGGTGAAGAGAGTTAAGAAAAATAACTAGCTTATGGCTAAAGAGCGCCTCAGGTATAGCGCAGGTTGTTTATTTCTCCTAGCCTTGTTTTTCTTTGTTTTATGGATTTCGCAACTTTTTTTTACATAATTGAAATAAATAAAATAAACTTTCCTATGATTTATACATTTATTTATTTATTTATTAGACTGTATTTTCTATTCATGTTTTTCCCCACGGTTAACTCAGATACTTGACCTGTGCACTGTTAATTGTCTTAATCTTAAGGGCTTAACTTCAGTAGGAGTGTAACTCAACTCTGAACATGTGTAACTTTCCTTATGTAAATGTAAACTGACATAACGTTCACACTTGGGTAACAAAACTTCAGTAAAGCCCACTGAGAAGAAGCGTTTTAAACTATAAATACCAAATAGTGATGTCAACATTAAGATGATGTGATGATTAAGATTTTTTTTCCCCGCTCAATTTTTTTTTTCTTTTTTATTTATTTATTTATTTTTTTCGCCAGAGTGAGCCACACAAGAACAGAGAACACGTTTAGGGGGTTTACAGACGGAGGGGTTGCATTTGAACAATATGATTTCTGCGTTAAGAGGAAGTGTTTCATATTAATTAAAAAAAAAAAGGGAGAGAAACCTCCCACTCCTCCTCCTACTCCATACCAAAGGAGTGTTTTGATATGGTTTGATATTCTCTTTGATATAGCTGGGGAATTTTTCCTGGGGGCTAAAGACAAATCGCGTCTGAGTCAAACCATACTGGAGAAAGTGCTAACTGAACCACATGTGAAATGAAACCAAATACCAAGTCTGAGTCAAAGTAGAAGACATCACTCTTAAATATGTCTGTACATTTTCACTTTCACGCGGATGTCAATAAAAGAATATGCCGTAATCGATAGCACTTCAATGCACATGATGAGTGATAATGGGTGGGGTTTATTCCAGGATAATGATGCATATAACAGTGGACAGACCAGAGAAAGTCCATCATCTCTCCCTCAACACACAGTTACATGTTGGGAAATCCCCATATTATACACCAGTTCTTTGATGTTACCGTACATCACATCCACTTCTTTTCTTGAAACAGAAAATCTTTTCTCTGTTTCACTCGTGATTTAGATCTCAGCTGCAATTTAAATGTATGTTTCAATTCAGCTAAAATTTAGCTTGCATTTCTTTCTGCAGCCCCCTCTTAAATAAGAGTCAAAATAGGATTCTGGGTTAATATGTAAATAAATTACACATGATTGATAATACAGTGGCGGGGGGGGGGGAGGAGGAGACAAAGTCTACTTTGAAGCTTAAAGGGTTCTTTAGTTTCCATCTTGGGGGGGCGGATACTAATGGTTTTATCCAGGTGACACGATGATTAGATGCAAACTACGCAAAGCACCTTAAAAATCTTTTTCCTTAAACAGTATAATTTTGTTAATTTATTAGCTGGCTAAACTACAAAATAAAGTGAAATTGTCTTGAATATTGCCCCTTCTATTTATTATTACTGATATTTTTATTTTAAAATAAATAAAATAAAAGTAGAGATAAATAAGGTGATTTTAAAAATTTATTATAATAGTATTAGTGAATATTATTCTAATTATCAAAGCTTGGGTTTATCTATCTATAGTAAGTAATGAATCGATGCTGAAAAACCTTCAGGCTTATTTCAGAGTTTGTCCAGCTAACTATTAAGCCACCCTTAAAAAAAATTAAGTTGGCTTATTCCAATGTTTAACTATTAAACTAGTGTTGTGACACAGAGTCAGAGTTTATCCAGATAGTTATATAAACTAGTGTTGGAACACAAGGTCAGACTTATTCTATCCAGATAACAAATAAACTAATGCCTGAAAAGCAAGTGTGATTTAAATGAAGCTAGTTTTTTTTTAAAGCTTTCTAATAATCTATAAAATTAATAGTAATATAAGCTTATATAATAAACTAATGCTGAAAATCATTTAATCTAGGAATTATCCAGCTTACTACTAAACTTGTATTAGAACACAGAGTCAGACTTATTCTATCCAGCTAACTACTAAACTAGTGCTGAAACACAAATCGGTGCTTATTCCAGAGTTTATCCAATTAACTGATAAAGTAATGCTGGAACATACACTACAGCAAATCACTACTGCGATCACTTGCAAATTTCTTTGTTTTTGTTCAGTGCTTTATTTTCTACATTCATTCTACAGTAATACTGGGGATTTCAAAACTATGAAATAACACACATGGAATTAGGTAGTTAAGTAACAACACCAACAGTCAGATGTTATTTTAAGACGCAGAGGTCAGGCTTTCTGGAATAGTCCTTGCAAGAACAGTATACAACGTATAAAGAAATAAAACTCGTTAACGACCATGAAGTTACAAAGTTATCCCAAACTTTTGAACGGTAGTATAAAGTCCCGACTTATTCCATTCTGCTTACAAAGAAACTAATGCCTGAAAAACTGGTCTGACTTCTTTTAGTTCATACAGCTATTGAATAAACTACTAAATTAATAATATTAATTATTAGTCCAGGGATCATCAGACTAACTAATACAATTAAACCTTGGACTGGGAGCATAATTTATTCCAGAAGTGTGCTTATATATCAAAGCACCCCTATATCAAAGCGAATTTCCCCCATAAGAAATATTGGAAACTCTCATGATTCTTCCATAACCCAAAAAAAGTCTTATTAAAATTATTAGTACAAAATATAAAGTAAGAATAAAACTTACAACGGGGGGCTACTGTGTAGGATGACTTTCACTAACGGAAGCACTGCTCACTGGAATAGTTTTCTTTTTATCTGTCTTTAACAAGGAACCTCTCTAATGAAACAGCTCGTTAACAGTTTGATCTTTTGTGTTTAATCTCTCAGCCTTTTCAACCTTTTTCTTCACAAGGGCCATTGTTGCAGTACAGTTACTATCACTACACTTGGACACAAAATTTAAAAAATGCTTTATACACACACGGTCACAATGCTATATTAAACAGTATACACTCGTTACAGATGTTGACTATATGAGTGAGGCATACGCACTGAGACTGAGCATGGGAGACAATTACCCACAATCCTGCAGTGCGAGAGAGAGAGAGAGAGAGAGAGAAAGCCATTGGCTCAGTTGTGATCACGTGACACTCGGCAGACAAAGCGTATAAGTACTGCTCGTAGTGCAAGACCTCGCTTATTTATCAAGTTAAAATGTATTCAAACTTTTTGCTCGTTTTGCGAAACACTGGGGATTAAGTTAGTCACAATCCAAGGTTTTACTGTAAACTAGTACTGGACCACAAAGCAAGCATATTGAGAAATGTATCCAGCTAACTAATAAACTAATAATTAACTAGTAAATAATGTTTGAGCTTCGGAGATGGATTAAACTACCAAAGATTTTAAATGGCGTGTTTTTTTTCCCTCCGTGTGTTTTGGTCCACAGATCTGTCATTATAATGGTTCAGCACGCATCGTGGTCCAGTTGGTGACCAACTCCAAACAGCCGCATCTGCACGCACACAGCCTCGTGGGGAAACAATGCGACAAGGGCATCTGTGTAGCCGAACTTCAACCCAAAGACGCCTCCATCAGGTATATGCCACGCCAGTATTCTTTCTCACAACAAATCTCAACACACACAGTGTAACAATGATTTTTTTTATTTTATTTTATTTTTTTCAGTTTCCCTAACCTTGGTATCCTTCATGTGACTAAGAAGAACGTGAATAAAACTCTGGAGGAGAGGATGAGTGAAGCGTACAGGCTAGGTTACAACTACGGCGTTGTAATCCATCAGGAAATCGACTCCTTCCAGGGAGAGACACGCCTTCCCAGAGAGCTCACAGGTAACTGTGAGAGTGTATAGGTGTGTGGTTTGAAATATGGCTTTGAAGGTTGAATCGAGAGCATAACATGCTTGATGAGCAAGCACCAAACAACACTGACTCTTTGTTTCATTTACATGATGGATTTGTGTATTTGCGTGTTTGGACACATTATCACCTTGTTGTCACGTACTGAAATTCCTGTTTTGAGGTGAGGATGTGATCCAAACTGAAACCTGACACAAAAATCTGGTTGAACATCTTATCAACTGTTGCGGGGGAAAAAAAACGAAACAAAATGATTTGTGTGTGTGTAAGAGTATTGAATGAGTATTTGACTATACAACATTTTGGTCAAGTGTATTTTATGATGACTATAATTGTGTATTACGGTTCAAGAGAAAAAAATACTTTGCATTTTTATATTTAATAAGCCAGATTTCTGCTACTGTGACAGGCTCACAGGCCACGCCTCTTTTCCTGGGACTGACAGGCTCACAGGCCATGCCTCCTTCCCATGTGACTGACAGGCGCACAGGCCATGCCTCCTTCCCTGGGACGGACAGGCGCACTAGCCACGCCTCCTTCCCTGGGACGGACAGGCGCACAGGCCACGCCTCCTTCCCTGGGACTGAAAGGCGCATAGGCCACACCTTCTTTATTGTCACTGACGGACACAAAGACCACGCCTTCTTCTCTGTTACTGACAGGCATTCAGGCCACGCCTCCTTCTCTGGGACTGACAGGCACACAATCTACACCTCTTTCCAGGCACACAGGCTACGCCTCCTTCAATGACCGTAAAAAGTGCATTATGTTTGTATTTCCAGATCATCAAAGAAATCTGATCTGCAACGCCGCAGCTAACCAGGCCAAAGAAATGGACTTGAGTGTCGTAAGGCTCATGTTCACTGCCTTTCTGCCCGACAGCGAGGGCAGCTTCACCCGCAGACTCGAACCTGTCATATCCGAGCCCATCTACGACAGCAGTGAGTCCCTCAGCGCACACTCTCACATACACACAAACACACACCTCCTGTTTGTGCTTCAAAACAGGAACAGGAACTTACTGTTGTTTATAACAATACATGTAATAGTTATGACAATGTTACGATGATATCATAATAAAAAGTTATAAAAAAAACATCTGTCATGCTGTGAAAAATACACTGTAATGAATGACTATGATTATAGTCCATCGCCAGGCACACGAGCAACACGATGTTGGCATGCCTTATTAGTCTTTATTATAATCTTCTTAGAAACGTATCTTCTACTTTTTATGTCATTTCCAACACCGCTGCACATGTGCGTTATCTGTATAACTGAACAAGTATAATTTCTAGTGAGACATCCATAATTTTGGCCTCTAACTTGCCTAGCAACAATGTTCTCACACGCTTAACCACAACCACATGCATATTGAGTGCTCAACTTCCTGTGTCAAAAACACAAATCTTCTCAAGATGAATTGTTTAACAAACCTGAACACAGAGACCGTGCGAGGAGGAGGGGGACAAAAACTGCACAGCTTTATTTGTGTTTGCTTGACGACTTGTGCGGTAAGAGCAGTTCGAGTTAGAGGAAACAACAAAGAGAAACAAAAGAGAGATGGAGGATGACAGAAGAAAAGGGAATGAGGAATAAAGACAAGGAAGCTCATGAACATGAACCGTGTGCCCTGAGCGTGATGAAACTGCTTAAGTCTTAAGAAGCAAGAAACGAAACAGAGCCTTGGGTTTTCTCTCTCTCTCTCTCTCTCTCTCTCTCTCTCTCTCTCTCTCTTTCGCTCTCTCTCTCTTGGTATGTCTCTCCTTTTCACACTCTCTGTTGAAAGCTAGTCATCACTGCTTACCCTCAATGAAACTAGGTGTACTTTCTATTTCCACTTATCGCTCTCACACTACTTGAAAACATGATCCGGCAATAGTATTAGCACCCATCAAGAGAATGCCCACCAAATAAATAAATAGAATTTGACACCCAGTGAAGCTAAAATGCTGCATCATTTACAGTTGCGGTCTTCTAAGTGCAAGACGAGAGCATGATGGTTTATAGACCATAATCATCATCATCATAAGCCACAAGACCATGGTGTTGTTTGATATCTCAAGGAACAGCGTTAATTTAATAATAGGACCATGTCAGACTGAAGATCTTCTCGTATTTCCTTCCTCGTACCGTCAGAGACCCTCATGTAAGTTTCCCGGGTGCTGTTGCTACAAAACAAGGGCACAGCTTCACCCTTTCAGCAGCCTGATGATGCGCTGCGTTAGGTTTTCTCCAACCTTTCCGCTGTGCACGATGACATGATGATCGAACCGTTTCACCTTGGTCTCTTCGGTCCTGAGGATATCGTTCCTGGACTTGTGTGGTTTGTTCAGACGCAGTTTTGCTACATCGGATAGCTCTTTTAGGTAGACCTGCGACTAGAAAGGTGAATTTCGCGTTAGCTGCACTTCCACGGACGATCTACTGTATGTTCAATCTGATTAGAGATTCCAGTTTAACTGTTTACATAGATATCTATCTGATAAGATGTGGGTTTACATGCTCAAAGCATTTAACTAGAACAGGAATAGGGTTTCTTTTGTTCACATGCTTAAAGTGGTTCCTCCAAGTGTGAACTGTTTTATCAGCCACAAATACAACAAACGAAAAGGAAGATTAGGATAATAAAGATCATGATGATGTTGATGATGATGATTTTGGGCTTCCTGTCTTGTACAATAAATCCCGCCTTCTGAATTCTGCTTGGCTCACAATACTAATGCAATGAAGCCTGAATATACCTACATTCTTGTAGCCAATCAATGGCCCTTCCTCCGAGACACGTGAGGGAGAGTTTGTTTGCTCCTCACTGAGTTTTCCAGTTGGAAATGGAAGGTAAAATTTTCTTCCCAGAATCTCGTCACTTCAACGTTTCACCACCGTGGGTTCATTCCAACAAGAGAGCAACAATCAGGTCAAGTGTTTATATGATAAATGTTTACCTACTGAGCGGATTATCAAAGGTTTCAGGCCAGACTGTTCCGGTTGAGTTCCTGTACACGATGTACGAGTCAAAAAATTATACGGACTCTGGTTATATTAAAACTTCTGTCGACCGCACTGTCTCATCAGCACTTTCAGTACAAGGCTACTGTCTCCCCAGTCACGGCTCTGCAGGTGTGATCAGGCCATTTGTAACTGAGGTGCGAGCAAATACGGGCGCCCCACTTGTGATTTGCACAAAAGATAATTTATCGTGTAGCGATTTGTTTTTGTTTGTGGTCTGAGGGTGTATCCGGTGCCAATTAGAAGTTAATTAAAATAAAGTCTACAACCAGAGTGTGGATCATTTTTAACTCGCTCTCGTATTGTTTATCCTGATTGTGATTAGTCCCATTATTAGTGGGAATTTTAGGGTCCATAGCAGTTGTTTGGGGATGGCTTTATAATCCAGATTAATCCCAGTTTAATGAGCAACAGTTACTGTTTATTGCTACCATTTAAAGAAGTTATTGCTATAATTTTTAGAAACAGAATTCTTGTTGATTAACTAATTTTACTCATTTGAAGATCGTTCTCTGAATGGTAGTAGAGGTAAGAAGGGTGTGCTTCATTTTGTCCTGCCTTTTCAAGGGTTTTGCATCTCTGGAGTTGCTGGCTTTAGTTAAAGTATTTCTTAAATACATAAAAAATATTCTGACTTGTACATCTACAAAACCGCATTGTTACTTTTGACATTGTCATGTCGGTGTTGAGTGACCACCATTTTGTCTGCATTCTGTCTCAAAATTCTATCAATTTCTCAACAGTTTATCTGTTTTTTTTGTTTGTTTGTTTTTGTTTGACAGAAGCCCCGAACGCGTCGAACTTGAAGATCGTGCGGATGGATCGCACTGCGGGGTGTGTGACGGGCGGGGAAGAAGTCTACCTACTCTGTGACAAAGTTCAGAAAGGTGAGGCAGCCCAGTCACTCCGGGTCAGGTTCTGTAATTGTATTCACCGCATGGAGGAAGTCCATCTGATTTACTCTCTGAGGGGGAATTCCCCTCCTGGCATGCAAATGAGATCAGGAGGAAAGTTTACATCTTGCGTACTCTTTTTATTCATTTCTCATGGATCCTATATTTTTTTTTTTCTTTCAGTTCCTAGTCATAATGCAGCTGTATTTCTCATTTGTTACTCTTATTGTCTTTCTCTTAGTGTGCCTTATTTGTTAGTTTTTTCTCTTTCAGAGACTCTCTCTCTCTCTCTCTCTCTCCCTCTCTCTCTCAATCACTCACTCTCACACATAAACACACACACTGTCTCTCTCGGGTTATAGGCCGCCATCCCTTTTTCCTGTCCGTCATGCTTTTTATGTCCCTCACTGACTCACTCTCTGTTTTGTCTATATGTCTCTCTACCTCTTTCCAATTAACGTCTTCTCTCGGACTCTTCTTACGGCCACTAGTAGTCCGAGCAAACGAAACTTCATATAAAATCAAAGCACACATCACTCACGCCTTCAATCAGCATCGATCTGCGCACATTTTTTAATTTTTTTTTCCCGTGCAGGAAATGAATTACAAAGATCCCTAAGTTAGCATGTGCATGCTTGTGCGTGTAGTCAGCTGTATGAGGAAGTAATGCCCTGTTCCTGATGATCCGTCTCAGGTCTGATGTCATGTTGTTGTTGTTGTTGTTGTTGTTGCCAGATGACATCCAGGTGCGCTTTTATGAAGATGACGAGACGGGAATCGTCTGGGAGGCATTCGGGGATTTCTCTCCCACCGACGTGCACAGACAGGTGAGTCACGCGCCGCACACGCTAAAGAGACGCGGATGTGAAAAGTTCGCCGTCTCGGATCGGCAGGACGTCACGGTGTCTGATTAAATGTTTTAAATCCCAGCAGTGATTAATCTACTCATCAATAAGTAATAAATAATCTTCGCAATCTTCTCCCGCCCAGTTCGCCATCGTCTTCAAGACGCCGAAGTACCGCGACCAGAACCTCCAGAAGCCCATCTCAGTGTTCGTGCAGCTCAAGAGGAAGTCAGACAGCGAGACGAGCGAGCCCAAACCCTTCACTTATCACCCACAGATCATAGGTACGGAAGCGCTGCTTCACCTGTTACCCACTCGTCACCTTTCACCCACAGATCACAGACGCTCAGTTTTTCCGACGAACTGAACAGAACAGAAGTCACCGAGACCTGCCTAACGTCCTGTTAGCGCTGCTCTGAGGGATAAACGCCCGCAGCTCTGCACGGCGACGGTTCATTCACAGCAGTATGATTGTACAGTCTTCAAGTTTTAAGATAAGATTATAGATACAACAGACAGATAAACACACGTTAGGAATAAACACTAAAACAAACTTTAGCACAGATGGAAGGAAGAACTCCGCCTACGATCTGGTGTTTTTTTTTAATATCAAATATCTAAAAACCACAAGTGGAAATTTCGTCCTTCTGCACCTTCGCGTGAAACACCGTGTTGAAGTAGAGCACCAACGCACGATTAACAACCAAATAGGGTTTTTATTTTTCATTTATTCATATATATACTGTACATACGTATATACAGTACACATAAACTTTCATGCATAGTAGAGGTTTTTTTTCTCGTTTTTTTTTTTCTCACTTGTTCTGGATTTCTCTCATCTTTCATGTTTTTTTTTCTTTTTCTCTCACTTCATCAAATCAGTTGTGTACCATCGCTGTCCGTTATCTCTCTATTCCTTCATTTCAATATATAAAGTGCGAATAAAGTAATAATAAAATAAAACATTCACTTTTTTTTTGTTTGCAACAGATAAGGAAGAAGTGCAGAGGAAGAGACAGAAGACACTGCCCAATTTCCCGGATTACGGCGGGAGTGGTGTAGGTGGCATGTATAGAGGACCAGGAGGCGGGCCTACATCAGGGGGCAGCCACACTGGAGGAAGTAGTGGAGGAGGGACAGGTGGAGGTACGCAGGTGTAAAATGAGTGTGAGAATTTTTGTGAATTAAAAAAAAAAAAAAAAAAACATTAAATATCTCTCTTTTTGCGTGAACGTTCTGTGTAGGTCATTATTACCAGGGTTATTATAACAACTTCAACTCCGGCTATGGCTTTCCGCCGTCCATGGGTGGAGGAGGAAGCGGCGTTAAACACTGTGAGTTGAGGCGAGATGAAATATTAATCAACCTGATTAGAGTATCATTATTGTTGTTCATCATATTTGTGTGCCGAAGCCCCACCCACACTGCTTTGATTGACTCATCAGCGATTTAAAACTATTACATCACAAGCTCAGACCCCTCCCTCCCTCCCTCTGACACCCCCGACAGGCAACAACGGTCCGGTGGAAGACACCGACGAAGAGAGCGACAACGATCCGGACGACGATCCGGGGACCGGAGGAGTGTGTGTCCGGCCTGGATACCTGGTGTCCGACGGGAGGAGTGGAGAGAGTGAGGATCCGGACAAGAATGGAGTGTGTGACTCAGGCAACGCGGGTGAGTTTAAAGAACACATCACTCACACACACACACACACACACACTATCCTTTTCAGACGTTTTTCTCTACTCAGTCTAAGGGGATGAACTTGTGTATGTGTGTGTTTCTTGTTTTCCGTTCAGACGTGTTTGAGCCGCGGTTACTCGAGCTAGCACATAGGCACGCCAGCGCTTTGTTCGACTTTGCCGTAAGTGGTGACCTTCGCAGGCTGCTGGTTCCACAACGCCCTCTGATGGCTGCACAGGACGAAAACGGAGACACGTGTGTATCTCATGTCTCCCATATATACACACATGAATAATTAGTCTGCCAAATGCCTAAATGTAATAATTATTCAACTGTAGTCTTTGTGGAGTTTGCATATTTATTTGTGAGTGTGTGTGTGTGTACATTCAGGGGGCTGCACCTGAGCGTGATCCACAGTCAGACGGATGCAGTGAAGAACCTAGCAGAGGTGATTGCGGCGATCCCCGGAGAGGACGTGGTGAACATGAGGAATGATCTGTATCAGGTACTTTACACGCCCGCACACACACACATCCACTTACACACATTGGGGTTTTACTGTCTCTCATCCTGCAGTAGTAGCAATGAAGTGTATGTTTGTGTGCGCGCTTTTATCCCAGACTCCACTGCACCTGGCTGTATTGACCGAACAGAAGGAAGCAGCCCAGGCGTTAATGGAGGCAGGAAGTGACCTCGCTCTGACTGATCGCCATGGCAACACGGCACTCCACTTGGCCGCCAAGCAGAAGGACGGAGAGATGATGCAGGTGCTCATGAAACATCAAGCGGCGCTGGAGTTAAGCAGCACGCACAACACAGCAGGTACACACACACACACACACACACATACACTTATTGTTTTTGCTACATTTGCATGATGAGATTTTTGCACATGCAGGTCTGTGTCCTCTACATATCGCCATCTTGGCTAACAGCCTGAGCAGCGTGAGGGCTCTTCTGGAGGCCGGGGCTAACGCGGAGGTTCAGGAACGGACATGCGGTCGAACGCCGCTTTACCTCGCTACTGAGCTTGACAACGTCTCGCTCGCCGGATGCCTCCTGCTAGAGGTGCGCGTGTGTAATTGTGTACATGTGCATACATAACACAGCTGTTACAAACCAACCCAGGTCCGATTGACGTAAACACGACTTCCTTATTTGTTTATACCATCTTTGTTTGCATACACTGGCCAGTTATGAAAAATAGCACGAATGAAATATAAGTGAGGGACTGAACACTTTTTTTCTTTTTATTTGGGGGAAATAATCAGAAGACGGTACGGTATGATAAGGTGCAATTACTTTTAATACTGTTATCAAGTCATGTTTGTTGCAGTAGCACATTCTGAAGGTTTCCGTTGTTCTTATAACACGGAAATTCTCCAAAGAGTACAATCTGTCATTAATAAGGAAACAACATTTCATACGTATTATCCACTTAATAATTAATCAATAGTTAAGGTTACATTTTAGCGTCTGAGAAGAAATTAAATTAAATTTTTTTATCTCAAATAATAAATTCACACACAGTCATTAATTAACAGTGTTTACACACACAGTACACCGATACTAAAAAGTCCAGGCCACCAGAGGCAAAACACACAAAAAAAAATCCTCCGTAAGAACATCAGGAAGAAACCTTAAAGAGGAACTGAGTCATTTTAAAAAGGGGGAACTTTTTCATGTCTGATCGAAAATACACAGTGGATTACAGGGGGAGCGGCGCAGGCATGTACTCCGACAGGGTGACGATTTATACGCTACTGTTTAGAAGTTTGGAATAAACAACAGCTTTCATGTAAATCCAGCTTTCATGTTGTTCTAAAATATTCGACCCAGACACCAGATTCGATCTTTGCTTCCTTTCAGATCAAAGAAGCCAGACGATAATGTGTGTTCATAATCAAACACTTGGATGAGAGATTATTTATAAACATAATTAATTAAATCAATGAGATGGTAAAGCTATGTTTTTGATATTTCTGTAATAAATCATCATTAAACCCAACCTTATAAAAAAAGGTAGTGTGTGGGCAGGGGGGGGCACTTTAGTTTAACGGTATGGTTTAAATACTGTACGTGTGTGTGTGTGTGCAGGGTGATGCTGAAGTGGACAGTCTGACGTATAACGGGTCCACGCCGCTTCACATCGCAGCAGGACGGGGCTCTCTTAAACTGAGCGCGCTCCTCATCGCCGCAGGTGTGTACGCGCACGTGTGTGTGTGTGTGTGTGTGCATGCATCCTGTTGTTTAAGCTCGTGACTGAGTCTTGCAAAGTCGTAATGTTTTGTCTGTTTATTCCAGGCGCAGATCCTCATAAAGAGAATTTCGAGCCGCTGTTCTTCAGAGACGAGGAGTGCTGCAGGGAAGGCCGAGACGATGTGGACGAGGGCTACATCCCAGGGACAACCCCACTTGACATGGCAGCTTCTTCGGAGGTCAGTCATGTGACTTTTCCCTGAGTGAAACGGTTTCCTGGAAACAAACTAAGATTCTTTTTAATTGCATCCAATAAATGGATGGATGGATGGATGAATGAATGGATGGATGGATGGATGGATGTGTGAATGAGTGTGGATATAGATATAATGCAAGCAAGAAGCAATTATATAGAAATGCATGATTTTTATTATTTTTTTTAAAGGAAGGGGGCAGGGTTAAGCACATTGATCATGACTGGGGGCCAAAGTCAGGATCTAAAAATATTATTAAATATGCTTGATGGCTGGCCGGTTTGATGTGACTAACCTTTAGAGGGGGGAAAAAAAAGAGATTAAAAAGAAAATCTTGCCACGCCCTGATCAGAGTATACACTCAGACTATGCTGACAAATACCGCAAATGCCACTAGTGAGTGTGTTCACGCCCTGAGGTAAGATCGATACTCAGTTACCTAAGTCTGTGTTTGACATTGTGCTCAGAATGACTACAGCCACCTGCTTTCCCCTTCACTACTAAGGAACTTTGATAAAAAAAATTTTTTTAGATTGTTTCAGGAAGATTAAACCTTGAAAAGTTAGTTACCGCCCTCTGCTGTCTGAAAAATAAATTGCAACTTAAATAACTCGAATTGTTTGGAATAACTTTTAATCTGCCATTGAAAACGTTTATCTACTCATGGGAGAGTGGGCGGAGCTTGTTTCAGGGCCTGGAAAAAAATGTAACGAGACATCTGAAACGAATTTGTGATTCATGGCATAGCGTTATTGTGAATTATCAGTCGTTCATGATGTCTGTCTTTTATGAACGCAAAGTTATTATTATTATAGAATTAGGAATGATTAAACACTGCATATCTTTGAATGACGACCAACATAACACACAATGAATTAAGTGTTTGTTTGTTTTTAAAGTGTTTTTAATGAATTAAATTTTTTTGAAGGTGAAGGAAATCCTGAAAGGTAAACCGTACCAGCCCAGCACTGTCGTCATCCCACCACAAGGTATTTAGCGAATATTTTACTCCTAGCATAGATTAATCAGCGTTGTCTGAACAATCAGAATTTAATCGTGTTGGCTGTGTGATTGAGAATGTGGTCGACTAAATGCGGGGGCGGTTTGTGTGTGTGTGTGTGTGTGTGTGTGTGTGTGTGTGTGTGTGTGTGTGTGTGTGTGTGTGTGTTTAGGTGACATGCAGAGTCTGGGCGCGGAGACGAAGCAGGCGCTGTGCAAATGTCTGGAGGAGTCTCCGGGTGGCTGGGAGAGTCTGGCACACACACTCAGACTGGGCATCCTCACCAACGCCTTCCGCCTCAGCCCACGGCCAGCCTGCACACTTCTGGACAGTTATGAGGTCTCTCTCTCTCTCTCTCTCTCTCTCTCTCTCTCACACGCACACACAAACGTTCCTTCTCTCCATACTGTATAGTCACTCTTCTCGCTGTGTGATGTGCAGGTGTCAGGCGGGACAGTGTGCGAGCTCTTAGCAGGTCTGAAGAGTATCGGAAACAGCGGCGCCGTGAGCATCCTGCAGGAGCGCATGGCGTGCGAGGAAAACGATGACGCACAAGACGGACATCTGACCACTGGTATGCTTTTTCACCAAACAGACATACAAGAACAAACACACGCTCTCAGTTGACCCTACAAGATTAGTAACTATCACGACCACGACACACCCTGAACATGACTAGTTTTGTGCCACACATACTTACACTCCCAGATGATGTCATACACTTCCTCTTTCAGCAGTAATGCCTTCACCTTGGCGGAAACCCATCAGTTAGTGGCATGTGTCACATTCGGGGTTTCCCTAAACAAGGGGCAGCGACAGCACTCGCTCTCACCGTGGTTTCTGTATGGTCATCGCGTGCGTGCGTGTGTGTGTGTGTGTGTGTGTGTGTGTGTGTGTGTGTGTGTGTGTGTGTGTGTGTGTGTGTGTGTGTG
>JAQQZT010000008.1:23959869-23971238 GCA_030068275.1 Clarias platycephalus | reverse complement strand
GTGTGTGTGTGTGTGTGTGTGTGTGTGTGTGTGTGTGTGTGTGTGTGTGTGTGTGTGTGTGTGTGTGTGTGATGAAATATTGTAGTTGTAACCCAGAACGGAAGGGGGAGTTCCCCCTCACGCTAAAGCAGAACTGAGATCCCGTTTGTGTACGAGAAACAAAGTGACACATAGAGCAAGGTTCTGGTTTTGATGGAGTGCCGGTGCTTGAAAGGAAAACAGGGGAATTCTCTCACTTTTTTTTAAATTTTTTTTAAAATCTTGGGCTTATAAGGAAAGTGAAAAATCTTTGACTCACTATGAGGCGTGTTTGTGCTTTTGTAATAAAGTACCAAATTTTCCCGAACCGTGTTTTGTCCAGCAAGTCATATCGTGTACTTTGCTCATTTGTTACTTTGCTATTTTCGTTGACGCATCACTCCAGAGTTTACTGGTCCCCTTAATGAAGTCGCAGTGCTACTGCTGTTACCTGGTTATTTTTTTTATTAGCAGCATGTTTTTCATTGTTCTGTTTTAATTATGATTTAAGATTAGTAGTTGCTGATATTTTATTCCTTTAACTCCTTCCTCTTTTTATTTCTCTTTTTCTCTCTGCCCCTGTAGACGGTGGTGTCTCTGCAGGCTTGCATGGTCTAAAATTATCTCCGTCAGACGACATAGGCGTGTGCGATAGCGGTGTCGAGACATCTTTCCAGTAGTCGAACCTCAGCGTGACTGACTCGCTCACCTCCGTCCGGAGCCAAAGTCCCCAACCTTGAGCTACGAGCTCACAATCATCAAAGCCGCTCGGATCTGGGACTCACCTTTGGCCTCTGCCTTTGGCGGCTGCTGTCGAGCCACGCCCACACGCAGGACCATTGCCTAGGCAGCGCTTGGGGTGTTGTGATGGCGAGACGCACTCGGTTAAATAATTTCACTTGATTTTTATTTAATTTTACAGCTCCATATGGTTTTTCTTTTATTAAGACATAATCCGTGACAATCGGGTTTGTTTTCTGACAGATATTAAATACCTTTTGCCTGCGTCAATGTCCAGAAAGTGTACAACTAGCTATATACAACCGTGAAACGTTTTTGTGTGGTATTATTATCAATCGTCAGGAGTTTCATTATTCAGGGTTTATACTTTATTGTTAATGTTCCTTATGTTCCTCAGGAAACGCTGCACTCCATTTAGCTCCGCCTGCTTCATGTAGTCAGGTTCATCCCAAAGTTCTGCATATTCAAACCTTTTTTTTCTCTCTTTTTCTCTTTTTTTTTTTTCGGTAGCCTTCGGACCAATAGGCGTCTTTAGTAAACTGAAGAAAAACAATGAAAGGACGCTTTGCAATAATAAAATTACAGCAGTGGTGTGTGTTGAACTTCATTATCTCTTACCATTTTATCTAAGCTTTTCATCTACTCTTGCATTGCACAGGAGTTTATGGGTACTGTCTTGATTTTTTATTTTATTGTTGTTGTTGTTGATTGTGGTGCTACAATTAGAAATTAGTGTGTTTCTATTATTTTTAAGAATCTCATAAGCTGCCATGGTACCAAACGTCCAAATCTAATAAGGAAAACCTCACGTTTATCTTCAAACGCAATATTTTAAAGTACACCCAAGAGTAGTTGTAGTTTAAAGTTTGCCCCTAACTCGCTTGTAAGAAAGGCTTATAGCATTCCATATGCTTTGATTCATTCATCATTAGTTAGCGCTTTATGCCGGGTGGGATTGCATTGGATCCGGGGCATGTCCCGGGAAAGGCTGGACGCAAGGCGGGTAGTGCAGTGTCGCAGGTTCGCCTCTTGCTGGAAACTCGGAGGAAACCAAAGAAACCCAGACTGACACAAGGAGAAGAAGCCCTGAGCTGTGAGACAGCAGTGTTAATCATCTCCAGTTTACAGTCTTTTGCAAACCGTGTTCTCTAGATGACACTGATCTGGATCCCTGTTTACCCCAGCAGATCTACATAACGGTCGCCTCCATTTAGCTGACTTGGATCAGCTCCTGCGCGCATTCAGTTCATAAATCAGATTCACAGACGACTCTGATTCGGATTCGCATTCAGTCAACACATTTCAGCAGATTTATCCCGAGTCCATGTGAATCTTTTTGGGATTCACCTGCTTGTTTAATGTGATATATGCAGAGCCAGTGTGTGATGCTCTTTACACTGTAAGGTTTTAAAGGAACTAGAGAAATGTTTACCAGAGAGTTTTCCCCTCATGTATTTACAGTACATGTTAGTATAATCATATTACAGAAAGCAAAAATAACTGTACACAAAAACCTGTGCTACAATTTATCTTGTGTTCAGGAAAACACCTGAAAATTAGTTTTACTTTACTGCTCTGGATAACTGGATAGATATATGATGTGCATTTATTATTATTTTTGTAAGTGGTGTTCTCATTATCTCATCATATTTGCTCCAGACTGCTGTCTTGTTATATAGTGATGGAAACCAAAGCGTTCTTATTGCTTAGCAGTTAAAATGTATTTATACTTGGCTTTCAAATGGGTTTTTATTGATGTACTTTTATAATAAAACTATTAATTACATTTGCGTGTGTGCCATTATGTCTGCCAATGTTCTAGTCTAGTTAAAGTGGATTCATAACATTTAAGCACAATTTTTTGCTTTAGTGTTTACATGCTAACAGCTAATAAGAGCCATTCTGAGGTAAAATCTCTTTTGTTAATTTCTGCCTCAAACTTCAACCAATTCTTACTTTTTTTTTTCTTCTTTTTATCTTCATTGGTTATTTTTATGATGTTGAATAATTACTCGAAAGTCTATTTTATTTATAAAGGAAGATTTTTGGTTGACCAACTTAAAAAGCTTCTTAGCTCCAGTTCACAATTAAAGAATCTATTATTTCATGACTGATTTAGCTTAGATTTTTTAGGCAGGTGAAACAATTTTTACTTATTTTAATAATAATAATAATAATAATATTAAATCTTTTAATTTACGTGTCAATAAAATTAGATCGAATAGAGCAGATATGTGTAATTACCTTTCTGTCCACCAGATGGCAGACAAGCTGCATGAATCTTGCATACAGATGTGCTTTAAAAAAAAAATCTGCTTGTGATACAAAAACCTTATTACAGTGGAGAGAAAGAAAAAAAAAAAAAAAGGAATGTTATAACCATTAATTAACCAAACATTATATCCACTATATCTCTATAATTATATTTATTATCAAATGCACATACAGTCTGCCACATACATTTTGAAACAAAGATACGGTTTTGACATTTGACCTCTATACACCAGCACATTTAATTTGAAATGAAACACCCAAGTTGTGATCAAAGACAACATTCAAAGACTTTAAACAAGGGGTTTGACAAGTGAGGTATTACAGCCATTGCCATACGCACATGCCTATTTTAGTTATTTTATTTATATAGCACATTTAAAACAACCAATGGTTAACCAAAGTGCTTTACTTTTTCATAGTAAAAAAATAATAATTTAAGAGCAACAAGAACCATCAAGTAACCAATACATACCACTATAACACATGTGTAAACAAATACATTTTTAAGTTCGATTTAAAATTTTCAATACTGGGAGCAGATCGGACACGGAAAGGTAGTTTGTTCCAAAGCAGGGGACCAGCCACAGAGAAAGCACGATCACCTCTCCTTCTTAAACGACTTTTCAGAATCGTGAGCAAGAGTTGGTCAGATGATCTAAGTGCTCTCTGAGGAATATGGGTGAATCAAATCACTCATACATTGTGGCGCTTCGCCCTTAATCGCCTTAAAAACAAATAACATTTTAAATATCATTCTATATTCCACCGGCAACCAACCAATTTCAGGGATTCATAAATAATGGAAAAATGGCTAACAAGCAGTTGCATGGCTGGGTGTGGCCTGTTCCCTCCTTACTCCATGACTGTCGAAGTAGATAAAAGGCCCGGAGGTGGTTCTGAATGTTACATTTGCATTTATTATCTGATCACTCAAACTCTCAACATGAGGTGTGTGTGTGCAAGTTAAGGAAGCCATGACTAGGCTAAAAGAAATAGATAACACAAAAATGATTGGGGGTAGCCAATACAAGAAATTATCTGGTAAGCTCAACAACAGTACACGGCCTGAAAGACTACAGAAGATAACTAAAGGATATGGCCACAGAATTCTGTCCATGATAAAGAAGAACCCATTCACAGTTTATAGCCAAGTCAAGGACACTCTTGAAGAGATTGCTATGTCTGATAAAAGCTACCCAAGCAAAGAAATGGGCTATTCTTTACTAGTCAAGTCAGCTTCTCTCAACCTAATAGAGCATTCTTTTCACTTACTGAAGATAAGACTGAAGGCAGAAGGACCGACAAACAAGCAGCAACTGAAGGCAGCTGCAGTAAAGGCCTGGCTAAGCACCTTGAGGGAGAAAATTCAGCACTTTGTCATGTCCATGGGTTCCAAACTTGATATAGTTATTGACAATGAGGGATTTTCATTCAAGTATTAATTTCTTAAGTTTTTAATTATGTTAGTTTGTCCCATTGTTTAATTCAATTATATAATTCCTGTATGGTTAATCCCACATTTTTTGGCAAAGCCCCTCGAATCAAAACTAAATGCCTTGACTTTTATATTAAATTCAGTGTTGTGGTGTACAGAGGTCAAAAAAATTAAATAAAAAAACATTTCTTAGTTCCAAATTTTATGGGCCTTACTGTTATCCTATTTAACTGTTCCCACCAAAGCTTAACAACTCAATTCGTTTTTTGAACCTAATGTGTTCTGTGTAAAGCAATAATATAGGGAAAAGGCATGAGTGCAATAAAGAGGCAAAATATTATTGCGCACATTTAAGTGCCGATTGGTTTAATATCTGGATAGATGATTTAAATACCGGATCTTTTTGAAAGTCATTCATGAAATTAATTTAAGAAGGCCTCTAACTGGAAAAAAAGTCAAAGAAATCTGGCAGCCTCTTTTAATAATTCTTTTAAAAACATGTCTATGACATACAGTAATAGTGTGATCCATTATGAACTACGGTATATTCTTCTCTTCCTCCTTCCACACACACACACACACACACACACACACACACACATATGAGTATCTTGGCTATTTTGTGTAGATTAATTAGAGTTTAATTTCAGGGTTTAACACTACAATATGTGGGGGTTTAATTTTAAGAGAGGGGGTGTCAATACTTATGCAAACCACAGTACATACTGTAGTACAGTGCATATTCACTGAATTCACAGATAAACAACTCTTGGGGTTTTGTGATGGCAAGATGCACTTCGTTAAATAATTGTACTTTTTTTTTTAACGTTATGTTTATATTATTTTATAGTTTTTTTTAAATATAATTTTTATTTAAATACTTTACTCCATATGGTTTTAATTTTATTAAGACATACAGTAATGTGTGACAATCAGGTTGTTGATTAGTAGGACCAACGTGCTACATACATATATCATAAATCAACAGAAACTAACTAGCTAATAAATTAGTTAGTTAGTTAGTTAGTTAGTTACAAACTAATTTGTTAGTTAATTAGTTAACATAAGACACCCAATTAACTGACTATCCAAGGCAAATCTAGTTGACACCATAAATTAATAAAAACAATTTTAAGCACTATACAAAAGACAACATAAAGTGTCCGTGCAAATGTGCAAACAAGAGCAACAACACGACAATGCAATATTATATGATAATGAGTTGACGTAGTGCAAGTGAATGACATGATAGATTAAAACCAGTAATAATTTCTTGCAAAAGTAGCAGTAGAGACAGGAAAAAGTACTCTTTATTTATTTTTTTAGCCTTCGCACCAATAGGCTTTTAGTAAACTGAAGAAAAACAATGGAAAGATGCATGAAATGAAACATTATCTCTTACTATATTGTCTAACCCTTTTACCTACTCTTGCACAGGAGTTTATGGGTACAGTAATGATTTTTTATTTTTATTCTTTTATTACTATTGTTGATTGTAGATGTGACGCCTTTGGTGATCACATCGGGATGGACTCAGGTCCACAGATGACTTTTTCTTAATTTGTTTTCTTAATTTTTTTCTTAATTTCTGCCTCAAACTTTTTTTTTTTTTAATCTTCGTTGGTTATTTTTATGATGTTGAATAATTACCCGAAAGTGTATTTTATTTTCATAAAGAAAGATTTTTGGTTGACCAACTTAGAGAGCTGTAAGGATTTCAAGAAACTAGAGAAATGTTTACCAGAGATTTTTTCCCCTCATGTATTTACAGTACATGTTAGTATAATCATATTACAGAAACCAAAAATAACTGTACACAAAAACCTTGAGTTCTATGAAAATTAGTTTTACTTTACTGCTCTGGATAACTAGATAGATATATAATGTACCTTTATTATTATTTTTTAAGTGGTGTTCTCAGTATCTAGACTTTATTATTATTTTATTGCCTTGAACTTTTCATATTTGCTCCAGACTGATGTCTTGTAATATAGTGATGAAAACCAAAGCGTTCTTATTGCTTAGCAGTTAAAATGTATTTATACTTGGCTTGTACTTTTATTATAAAACTATTCATTATATTTTTGTGTATGTGTAAGTTCCATTATGTTTGTTAATGTTCATTAAAGTTCATAAAATTAATTAAGCACATTTTAGTGTTTAGTGTTTACATGCTAACAGCTAATAAGAGCTAGTCTGAGGTAAAATCTCTTTTGTTCATTTCTGCCTCAAACTTAAAAAAAATTTTAAAACCCTCATTGGTTATCCTTGTGATGTTGAACGATTATCTGAAAGTGTATTTCATTTATAAAGAAAGATTTGTGTGTGACCGACTTTTTAGCTTCTTAGCTCCAGATGAGGATTAAAGACATTTTTTACAGCATTTCACGGCTGATTTTGCTTCATTTTTAGGCAAGTGAAACATTTTTATTAATTTGTGATTAAACATGTGATACAAAAATTATAACAATATTATTAAATCGTTTTCATTTACGTTGGAGGGATATTAGATGCAGTAGACAAGACAAGTGTAATACCTTTCTCTGTCCACCAGATGGCAAACAAGTTGCACGAATCTGGTATACATGGTATATCATGCTTTAAATGAAGTTCTTCTTGTAATACAAAAACCTTATTATTAGTATAAAGGGAAGGTTATAACCATAAATTAGCAAATGATCCATATACATGGCACATAACTTTTGGAACATAGATATGTTTTTTCTCTGTAAAACAACGCATTTAATTTGAAATGAAACACTCAAGATTTCAGGGGCGTCAAGACTTTAAACAAGGGGTTTGACAAAAGTGTGGAATTACAGCCATTGTCATACACACATACCTATTTTTTTTGGGGGGGGGGGGGGTTCATAAATAATGGAACTAGTGGCTGACAAGCAGTTGCATGGCTGGGTGTGGCCTGTTCCCTCCTTACTCTGTGACTGCTCAAGTAGATAAAAGTCCCGGAGGTAGTTCTATATGTTATGTTGGCATTTATTATCTAATTACTTGACCTCTCAAGATGAGGTGTGTGTGAGCAAGTTAAGGAGGCCATGATTAGGCTAAAAAAAATAAAAAAGCAAAAAGGTATAAGATACAAGGAATTATCTGGTAAGCTCAACTAGAACCAGCGCAATGCCTGGAATACCACAGAAGATAACTAAAGTAAATGACCACAGAATTCTGTCCATGGTAAAGAAGAACTCATTCACAGTATATATGTGGTGGACACACTTGATGAAATTGTCGTGTCATTGCCTAAGTGACGCTTCACAACAAATGTGCTAAGAATAGACCCAAGGCAAAGAAATGGGATATTCTTTACTAGCCGTGTCACCTGCTCTCAACATAATAGAGCAAGCTTTTTACTTACTGGAGACAAGCCTGAAGGAAGAAACACCCACAAACAAGACGGAACTAAAGGCAGCTGCTGTAAAGGCCTGGCTAAGCATGTTGTGGGTGGAAACCCAGCATTCAGCTGACTGTGAAGGATTTTCATTCAAGTCTTAAAGGCACTTCTTCTGCCGTTTGTAATTATGCTCACTCGTTCCATTATTTATGAGCCCCGAAATTGGGCATGTTTATAAAAATGGTTATAATCCATGAATGGTTAATCTCACAGTTTTGGCAAAACACCTTAAATTAAAGCTAAAAATCTTGACTTTCATTTCATATTCGAGAAGCCAAATGCCAAAAAACTTATCTTAGTTCCAGATTTGATGGTCCTGACTATAGGTATTATCTGTATAATGACTATGGTCTGGTCACAACTCAATTTGTTTTTTGACCTAATGTGTTCTGTGGGAAGCAATAGTGCAATAAAACAGCATGAGTATGGGTTCAATAAAAAGGCAAAATATTATTAGGCATATTTAACCCAATATTGGGATTGATGGATTCAAATATCTGTTGAAAAATTATTTTAAAAATAATTAATAATAATTTTTTTACTCAGCATTGGGTATGTTCCAAAATATTTTAAATGATCATTTATTAAACACCTAATTAAGAAACCTGACCATGATCCCTGTCAGCTGTCCAATTACGAGCCGATATCGAACCAATATTGATCATAGTACTCTCCTTCACAGATTAGAGAAGGTCTGTCACAGCTCAGGTCCTATTTGACTGATTTTTATCAGTTTGTAGGTTTAAATGGTGACTATTCTGCCTCACTAGAACCAGAAGATACGAGCACATCACCCCTATCTTATCCACACTGGCTCCCAATGAAATTTTAAAATACTACTTTTGACATATAAAGCATTAAATGGTCTCGCACCACAATACCTGAGTGAACTGCTAGTGTCTTACGATCTGCCACGCCTACTTCGATCAAAGGATGGAGGTAGTATAAAAACTACAGCAGGCGACTTTTTTTTTTTTTTTTTTTTTACAAAGCCCCAAGGTTATGGAATAATCTTCCAATTAATGTTTAGGACTCGGACATAGTCTCAATCTTTAAGTCTAGGCTAAAATCCTATTTATTTAGCCAAGCATTTTTGTGAATAGATTTGCCTTCGGTAAAGGAGCAGAGTATTATAGTGAACTGGTATGTTTAGATGCTGTCTTTCCCACTCTCACTGATTCCTCAGGTTTGTTGACAGTGGAGTGACTGGTTGCTTTACATCCCAGTTCCCCCTCATGTCTGTGTTCCCTTCTGGCTCTCCCTTTAAGTTATACTGCAATAGTTATTTCTGCCGAAGTCCCTGCTTGCACTCTGCACTAAGTATACATTTATTTTAGATATTATGGGACTTTGACTATACCTAACTGTTATCTCTGCTCCTCTTCTCTTCTCTTCTCTTCTCTTCTCTCACTTCTGGTTCGAGATGTCTTTGCTTCTTTCCCCCCGTGTGATATTCTTGGGATTCGGATGGTGACGGTTCCACTTTACCATGAAGACAGTCCTGGCCTCGGCTGATGCAGACAGCTGTTCTCTGAGGACTTGTGACTCCATTCTCTTAATAGTCAAAGCTGGAATTTCCTACATTCTACCTGAGCCTCCAATAATGAACTGGACTCCATATTAACTTAAAGACATCAAGAGTTATATCGAATATCCAGTTGCCTAACACACAATGCAAAGCATTCCTGCTATCCGTTATCACCCAAATGAGGATGAGTTCCCTGTTTAGTCTGGTTCCTCTCAAGGTTTCTTCTTATCTCAAGGAGTTTTTCCATGTCACTGTTGCCCTCTGCGTGCTCATCTGATAATTTTGATTCATACACATTTTTCATATTTCATACGCATTTTCGATTCTGTAAAGCGGCTTTGCGCCAGTGACCACTGTTATAAAATGAATTTAATCGAAAAATATCGGATCTTTTTCTTAGTGGTGCTTAAAACTTATTTTAACAGACTTCTAACGAAAAAGAAAGTAAAGGAAATCTGTTAGTTTTATAATTTTTTCAGATAATTGCAAATAAGACACGTAATTAGTTCTTCAATACCAAATTTCCCTGAGGCTCCTGATGTCATACATCTTTAAGTAAAATCAAAACTGCTTGGCAAAAGGACCTGATTCTGACAGTCAGATGATACTTGGAACTTAATTCTCAAGCTTGTCAATTCAACCTCCTTGTGCCCCTCCTTATTACAGTTTAAATTATAGGGGATTTATAAACACAGATTGTACAAGTGTACATTGAAACACTAAATGTTTACTTTGTTATGTCCCTGTTTAAAATCAGTAAAAATATTGTTGAAGAAATCTGGTAGCCTGTACATGTGTATTACATAATACTGTGATCACATGATACTTTAATTGCACACAGGGCGAATCCATTCATATGCGATGTGGGGTGAATGCATTATAAACTACATTCGTCCACACATGGACAGATGAGTGTTTTGGCTATTTTTTGTAGCTTAATTTGAAATTATTTCAGTTCAAGTGTTTAACCCTACAATACTACAAAGTTCAAGGGAGGGGGTGTCAAGACTTTTGCAAAGTCCAGTCCATAAAATGCTTCTTTACTGTATGCACATACTGTACAGATAAACAGCTCAGATGTGTTTTTTACTTTAACTGACGTGTTTTGATTACACAAGGTGGCACTGTGGCTTAGTGGTTAACACTGTCGCCTCACATCCTCCAGGATCCGGGTTTGAGTACCGCCTCGGGTCTGTGTGCATGCAGTTGGCATGTTCTCGCTGTGCTTGGTGGGTTACCTCCAGGTACTCTGGTTTCCTCTCACAGTCCAAAGACATGCAGATTAGGCTAATTGGCGTTCTCAAATTGCCCGTAGTGTGTGTGTGTGTGTGTGTGTGTGTGTGTGTATGTATGCATGTTTGTATGTGTGTGGGCCATTTGATAAATTGGCATCTTGTCCAGGCTTTGCCCCACCTCGTGCCCAAAGTCTCCTGAGATAGGCTCCAGGCCCCCGCAAAAATGTACACAGGATAAATGTATAGACGATGAATGCATGAATAAAAATATTTCAGTAAATAAAAATAATAATATTTTCATCCAAGACATGTTTGGGGTTTGATTTTTTTAAACAGTAATCTAAAAACTAAAATCAAAATTCCATGAATAAACATACATCCGATGCTCATATACAGCTGCTTTAACCAACATCAACATCAACTTTTATTTAAAGGTGGTTTAGTGAATAAGCTTTGATTACACTACATGGCTGTGATTATTGAGTGATTAGTGATTCATAAGTCAGCTCTCAAAGAGGTGGTTCGAAGAGTCGACTCGTTTGTGAACAACACATCACCAATAAATATGTGAAACATCTAATGTTATGATATTATTCATTTAAAAACACAATGAGAGTTGATGCTGAGAAAATTTGATTATATATATCTACTGTATATATACTCACCTAAAGGATTATTAGGAACACCTGTTCAATTTCTCATTAATGCAATTATCTAATCAACCAATCA
>JAQQZT010000008.1:23945552-23959769 GCA_030068275.1 Clarias platycephalus | reverse complement strand
AGAATTAAGGCAGTTCTGAAGGCGAAAGGGGGTCAAACACCGTATTAGTATGGTGTTCCTAATAATCCTTTAGGTGATTGTGTGTATGTATATATATATATATATATATATATAAAATAGAAAAAGTGAAACAATTTGTCAGTGTATATGGACTTTTCGTCTTTATTTATTTTGTGCCAACAGTCTGTAAACAGTGCACAAGTGTATATGATACAGATGTGTGCGGTGTGCATGCGCGGGCGCGCGCCAGCGGGAGGGCGGAAGTCACGCTCGTGCACACTAAAATCTCATCTGCCATTGCTGAGTGTAAACAGGCGGCGGAGAGCAGTTCAGCTGATTCCACACAGAAGTCCACACTGCACTGAAAAGCTCGTCAAGATACCTCCAGAGCAGCACTGTTACCTTTCCTGTGAGATAAACCGCCTGTTTGACGCCACGGGTGTTGGAAAGAAAGTCTCATTTTTACTTGTTTTATTTTCTTTTCTTCTCAGTCTGAGCGCTTTGTTTCTTCTCGTGTTTCTTCACTCGCCTAATGGTTCACTCTGTATGCATTTCCGATACGTTATCTCTCTAAACTGACACATTCTGAGGGAATTTGCCCTTTCTGTCAGCATGATTCGGCGCGGTTTAATAACATAGCTAGCTAGCTCTGGCTAACTGACTGACTGACTGACTGACTGAGGTTCTGATTCACCTCGAGCCGTTGCCACAACAACCGGGAATTCGAACACGGGCGCGCGGCTTCTTTATTAGTACTGTTGGTATTAGCACTATTTCCTGCATTTCGTCACAAATGGCTGAAAGCGGTGGGATAAAGCCTGGAGAAAGCCCCAACGCCGGGAGGATGGGGAAGCAGGCAGCTGCTGAAAGCCCTGGAGCGAGCCCAGGCAGCGGGAGGAAGAAGAACGGCGGAGAGAGCCCCGGGTCTGGGAGGATGAAGCCGCATCAGTCGCCCTCTACCCGGTCTGCGAGGTATCACGCAGGCGCCGCCGGTCACTCTTTCCGCAGGGTGACCCTGACCAAGCCGACTTTCTGCCATCACTGCAGCGATTTCATCTGGGGGCTCGTGGGCTACGTCTGCGAAGGTAAGCTTAACACCAATTTCACGTGCAATAATTTATAGTAATAATAAAAAGAAATTCTAGAATGTTCTCCTTCTCCAGCATATTTTTTGATGCAAGGGGATGGAGCACATGCAAACATTTGCGCATGCCAGCGTGTGTGTTTAGTGCACAGCAAAAAAAGAAACAAAACCAATGAACTCTACGTCCAAGAACGAAACACTAAACTGTACAGTTGCAACGAATAATCGACTAAAATCGACTAGGAGCTCGTTTATTCGCCGATTAATCTGTGACATCATCGCATGTTTTTTGGACTGTCCTTACTATCACTTACTGAAGTCAACTAGAGCATGATGGGAACAACATCTGGACCAAAAACACCTGTTGGAATCAGAAAAAGATTGTGTAATGGTGGGGGCGTGGTCAAGCACACCTAGAGGAGAATATTGCTCATTAGTGTCTGTATGTTGCTTCTAGTTTTCCTCAGCGGATGTTTTGAAATGAATCGCACATCAGACACGCACACACTCTCTTCCATTTTATTGTTTTCCGGTTCACAGCACCTCGCGGATGATAATTAGTCGCCGTCTCCTCAGGTGTGCATCGTTAGGTAGCACTTGCATAAAACAACCTCGAGCTAAATTTAAAAGCCGAGAGCTAACCAAGTACCACTGAGTAATTCTGCGACTTATAATTAGAATAATTGATTATTCGTACAAATAATCGGCAGATTATTCGGCCTTCGAGGTAGTGAAGCGAAGCGAGAAACGATTTCTCTTTTATTTATTTATTTTGTTCTCCTGGTCTGATTCTCCTCCACCTATCTGTATTTATCTGATGCACAGGTCTTCTTTCGTCCATGTCTATCTCTCTCTCACTCTCATTGACTTTGTCTCTGTGAAGTACAGAGCGTGTATCGAATAGCTGCCTCTGGGAAAGGAGCGAGATTGATGGCGCTCGATTTCAGGAATCCTTAATTGGCCGAAGATGTCTGGGCTTCCATATTGAAGTGTGTACTTAATTGATGGAGCTGAGAGAGAGACAGAGAGTGGAAGGTTAGCTTTCAGTCTTGGGCAATTGCTCTAAGCACTGATGCTACAATCAGATAACAGATTGATGGTATTTGTGTGTAGTTCTGTGCAAAGCCACCAGCCTGTGCTCATTTTCACTCGGTCTAATCCCGTTCCATGTGTCTGGGTTTACTGGGAAAATCGCCGCAATCAGATAAAAGTCATAAACCAGATTTAAACAGCAGGTTTAAAAATAGATTTCCAGCGGAAACGTGGCGAGGACGACGGAACAGCCAGGAGCGATTACCGAGCAGAAAGCGCTCGCTCTGTAAGGGGTTAACGCTTTCCTGGAAAGTGGAAAGTTTTCCGTAGTGTCAAAGGTTTTAGGAGATAATCAAAACCATGCAGATATCATGATTTATATTTACAGCTTGCTTAATCTCAGCGCCGACAGACATGCACTTTAAAAGTGAATTTTAGGGTTTGTGTTTCGTAATATTTGTTGGAGTTTTATGAACTTTATGAAAGCCTCGACCAAATATCCACTCAAAGTATTACCTCAGGATTGTGGATTTCTGGCCTTTGAAGGAAAGTTTTTGATTAGTTTGACGTTCTTCTCTTTTAGAATAATCCCTGCCTTCACTTAATCGTTATGACCTGTCAGTACACGTTGGCTGTTGTGATGACTCGATTTCCTTCTTTCTTTTTATCGTCCCTCGTGATCATCTCGCGGTCACGATCCTGCTCTCAGGACGCTAATCAGATGTTTAACGCCACGAAGCCGAAAGGCGACTCACAAAGGTCCGTGTCAGAAATGCTCATGTATTAGTATTTCCTCAGAAGGGCTAAAGGGACCAGCAGTCATTGGGGCTGCCGGAGTGGGCTTGGCTTTGGCTCGTGATTGACGGCAGCGGTGTTGCCAGGCAGAGCCGTTTCACAAGTCGTAATGAACTCTTCAAGGTTGACATGGCAACAGATAGAAATGGAAAGGCTGGACAGAGAGAAGGGGGTGTAGACAGGATCGTGAGGAACGTCTGTGGATATGAGGAAGAACTAATAGGTCGGATAGATCAGATAAAGATAAAGATCATGAAACGACACCAGCGTGTTAGAATTCACTTGTACCACTTTAGTGCTGTTCTTTCAGCGGTGAAAATATGAACTAATCCCAGTAAAAATATTCAGTTTAACTTTTCTAATTAATATGTATTGGTGCAGGTGTTGAGCGAGGACATTATTAGTAGCACTTTTTTTTGTAAGTAGATTATTAAATCCGGCACATAACTGTTCATAACATCGCTTTTACTCAACATTTTAATTTCATTTATGATGCAAGTTAAACTTCATGAAGATAGATATTTAAGTACTGCAAAAGTGTCGTTAAATTCTGTACAGCAGTCAATTTAAGACACGCCCACAGTTTGACGTAAGTGCAGTACTCTGTCAGAACTTCAGGTTTCATTAAATTCTGCCAGACAGACAGATTTCTGAGACTTTCTGATTTTTTTCGGGTCCACCAATGTATTAAATGTAAAGATATCTGAGTTCTGACCGATGTCTTTCTTTCTTTAGGGCTTAGAGTTCAGATTGGTGGGATTATAGGGTCAGCTCCATCGTTAAACATTCACGGCGTCAGCAGGTTCTGATGATTTTCACTGCACTTGTTCGTTAGCGCAGTCGGCATCCGTGATCGCATCCCAAGATCGAACATAATTGCGTAATTCGAGCCTCTTCCAGGAGGCAAAAGGAGGGTCCGATCACGTCGCATGCTTTTACAACAAAGACAGACATGCTGGCGACTCGGCCACCGAAAACCTTCACCATCGTGAGTCAAGATGAAAGAAGAGTAGCTGATAAAGTGGTCGTCTGGACTCGTGCTGGAATTCGTTCAGCTTCACGTTCCACAGGAAAATTTATGGAAGAAAGCGCTTGAGGTTGCTACGTTGTTTTATGGGTTCATCCCAAAGATGTACTGTAAAACAAAGAATGCTAGATTCTATTTTTTTGTTTGTTTGTTTGTCTGTTTGTTTTGGCGTAATGTACAAATAATTTGCAAATCAATGATTGAAATCATCTTAATGAGCACAGGGGTGCTTTCAACGCATTCAGGGTTAACAATACCTGGTGTGTGTTTTTCTGCATGTTAGTAACAGTTCTTGCGGACATTCTGTTTTTGAGAACCGCTCAAGCCAGAGAGCCCACTTCCTGTCTCTGAGGAGGATACAAAACCTGAGACTGCGTCAGCGGACTAGCTTGAGTGAGATCGCTTGTGTGTGTGTTGTGGGCTGTGTGGGCGGTTAGTACTTTCATCCTGGCCTTGCCTGAAAAGTTTCCCCGGCATTCTGTTGCTGTTGCTTTTTTTTTTTTTTTCTTCTTCTCCCCATTCGAGCTATAACGCAACATCATCAGCATCGTGCCACTCGTGCAGTCTCATCAGCTCATCATTTCGATTCCTCATGGCTTCGAATCACGGCCACAAGCTGAACGTGGAACTGATCCTGAATCGTTTTCTAGAGAAAACATGACCTCACAAAAAAAAAAAAAAGTGCGTAAATAAGCTCGCTTCTCACAACCGCACAACACAATAAACATGCAGGTCAGAAAATAAATAATACGTGTGGAAAGTTTTACCGGTTCAAACACCCTGCGCACATGCACACACATACACACATGCACTCCTGCACACACAAGCATGGGGCAATTTTCCATTTGTTCGACGCTTATGAAAACATTTGGTTTTATAAACCGAGCAAAGTCTACGTATGTCACCTGTTCTAAAAATATCTCTCCCTCAAACCACATCCAGTTTTCTCCGACTCGCTGATGCGGTTTAAGACGTCGTATGATAAACTGTTATCTCGTTAGACGAACAAAACTGTAATTGGACGTTATCGAGGAGGCCATTTCGGATCCGAGCGCAATTCTGACCAAGAATCCCCTGTACTGTAAATCTTACAGCCGTCGTTAATATACAGTAGCTATGATGTCGAGATAGTAGGATTGTTGTTTTATATTTTTCTTCACGAAATCTCAACTTTAAAGGAGCAATAAGCAAAAATGCTTATTGCCCCTTTAAAGAAACGGTCAGCTATTGCCATTTAAAAAAATAATCAGACCCCGAACATGTTCAGGATGAAAATGTTATTGTTGTTATTATTATTATTATTATTATTATTATCTTTTAACTTCATTCATTTATTCATCTTCTTTACCGCTTTATCCTGTATACAGGGGGCCTGGAGGGTATCTCAGGAGACTTTGGGCACGGGGCAGGGTACATCTGGGACATGGTGTAAATACACCGCAGGGCACACACACGCGCGCTCTACGGGCAATTTGGGAACGCCAATTAACCTAACCTGCATATCCTCGGACTGAGAAACCCCAATGCAATAGACAATTTCTGTTCTTCATTTCTTATAGGCCAAATAATGGAAAAGTTTTCTACAAAAATGTTCTAATTTGTTTTTCTACATAACACGGAAAACAGTTCATAAACCAGAATTCTGGTCTGGAGTGTTTTTTTGTATTTAAATCAACTTCTTCAAGTTGTAGCTTCAATTAAATTATTAATTCTAATAGCGCTGAGAGATATAACGGATACAGAAATGTATTCATAAGCAGCATCAGTGTCTGTCTTTGAAAAGCTGAGAAGAAATTAAATTTTTTTTGAACCCTCACAAGAACAACCACAGGGTGTACTTCCTGTATTTCTGACATCAGCCTTTGTTTTCACACTTGTGACTCGTGCTGTATGTGTGTGTGTCCGGCTGACGGTTAACATGGTGCTAATGTGTGTATGAAGATGTGAAAACTAACACTCTCTTTCACTCTCTCTCTCTGCAGTGTGTAACTTCATGTCCCACGAGAAGTGTTTGAAGCACGTGCGGACGGTCTGCTCCTGCATGACGCCCACGCTGGTGCGGGTGAGTGAGAGCCCGCCTAAAGTGTAAAAACAACCCCCACCCACACTTAAATGACACAAACTCGAACGATGCTTCATTTCGCCTTAAACCATAAACTCGTTTTAAAATAAACAAAGGATTGAGAGTGCACGCTCTCGGTAGATTGAACACGGTGTTTCACACAGGAGACTCGCTTCACACAGAAAACTGCAACACATCAACAATTATCACGCTTTCATGGAAAATTCATCAGCGACTTGGAACCAGTGTGAATCTCGCATTTTAGTGGATATTGTGATGATAATTACAAAATTTCCACAACACATAATGATGATGAATACACATTTTAGAAGAATACAAGGATTTTTTGGTTGTTGTTGTTGTTGTAAAGATAGGGGGAATTTTTTTTTTCTTTTTTTTGCGATTGGCCAGTGACCAGAATCGGCTAGTTTTCAGTTTGATTGATCGTGACTGATGATCAGCTGATCAGCCTCAGACATAACTGATTCTGTACCGAGCGCAGAAGCTTCAGAGTGACGCAACAGAAAGACATTTTTATGGCATCACATTATTAAAAATTGTCACGGTAAAAACATCCGAGCGGCCTTTTCTCCAAATTCTGTGAGTGAATTAGTCCTAAACCTACTCATTACACAAGCTTACACCAGTCTCAATACACCGCAGTCGTTAAAAATCGTGTGTGTTAGAAGCCGCACGTACCCACATGCTCACTGTCGAGTTGAATTTTGAGACTTTCGAGTTGTTTCAGGCGGTAAAACATTACTGTTTATTTATAATCATCTGAACTATTTTTACACATTTTCGTCTCGTGGTAAGAGTGAATTATTTGCCAAGTTTGTGTAGAAATAATTATTTATTTTGATTATTTATGTATTTATAGTAATCAATTAATTAAATTGTAAAATACAGTGAAACCTCGGATTGCGAGTAACAAGGTTTGCGAGTGTTCCGTAAGACGAGCAAAGATTTTTAATAGATTTTGGCTTGAAAAATGAACAAGTCTTGGTTTACGAGTACCGGGTATCATGTATTACGCATTTGCTTCTTGTTTTGACGCCGAGCGTCACATGATCACAACTGAGCCAACGGGTTTTTCTCTCTCTTGCTCTGCGGAATTGTGGGTAATCGTCTCCCCTGCTGGGTCTTAGTGCTCGTCTCTTACTGGTATAATCAACATTTTGTGTCTGATTTCGCCTCCTACTTTCGCCTTCACAGACACGCACACTCTCTGCTCTACACAGAAACACTGCTCTGTCGTGATTCTTTTCAAAGGAAAAGTGCAGGTTAATTTGTTAAATTTTTACTTTACAGCAGTGATTCCATTAGTGTGTCGCTCAATCGAGTGTGTTTAGAGAGATTTCTTGTTTATTTTTCCGATAAAACAGTGTTTCCGTTGTGTGTGTGAAAAGAGTGGAAGAAGGGTAACTATGTAAGACGAGAAGGGGGAGAGGGGAGCTTAGTCTAGGTTCACACACATGCACAGCGCCTGCGCGCACAAACGGAAACACTTATCTGTCGTGATTTATAAGGTGAAGTGCAGGTTAATTTGTTTTATTTTTTATGTGTTTATTTTTATGTATTTATTTTTTTTGGGCTGTGGAACGAATAATTTGAGTTTCCATTATTTCTTATGGGAAGATACGATTTGATTTACGAGTGTTTTGGAATACAAGCCCGCTTCCGGAACGAATTATGCTGTATCCACTGTGTTTATTATTGAGGATGAGCGAGATGACGTGCTGCTCAGTGAAAAATGTAAAATGAATTTGAAGTTTAATGTTAAACTCTTGTATTTGAAGTTAGTTTGTATGGTTTAAATGCTGCATGAATGTTATAAGGAACATGCTACAATTAATTACTCAGTCAACTTTTTTTTTTAAATGTAAAAGTATATCAATACCTGTGTGTTTAGAGACCCGGGATCATTTGACTGACAAAAAGGATGTTATGAGGCAACAAAACAGGATGAATTTTTGTTCTCACAAGGGTGTAATTGCATGTGAGTAGTTATTCGGATGATGATGCAATTCAATAAAAGACCTGCTTTCCTATTTAATTTAATAGTTTACGTTGAAATAATGCAGCCTGTTTCCACTAGTAAACACTTCGTGCAGTAATTAACAAAGCTGCACGCAAACAAAACACGAAAACAAGTGGGCGTTAAACTGGCAGTCTGGATTCCGTTCTCTCGCCCACACACTTGGCCCTTTAATGGGTACCAAGCTGTACTGAGAGCTTCAGGATTCTCTCTCTCTCTCTCTCTGTCTCTCTCTCTCACCATGCCTAATCAGAGCACTGACCGGCAGAGTGATGCAGCTATGCAGTTGAGATTGTGGCCTCTTAGTTATGTTCATAATATTGTGTAATGTACAGCCACTCATTTTAAATACTGTTTAACAACACATGTGCGCACACAAACACAAGCAATGCAATATAATTTCCATGAGAACCTAAACAAACGCATCTCACAGCATTCATTTCTAGTAACAAATCCCTCGTCTACATTTTTGTTCCTTTGATTAGCCGTCTAGATAAGAAACACTGCAAAGTCACGCTAAGAGAAGTCCCGCTTAGTTGGAGTAAAAATAGAAAGATTGTGCAACCGCATGCCTCAACCACACACCAGTTTTATGTACTTTTTAATGTGTTATTTATTTATTTATTTATTTATTTTTCTCCAAAGCTTTGAACGAACCAGGTCTCGAGCAGGAAACAAGGTCACTTCCTGTAGCCTACTGTAGGAAGTCCCGCAGGAGCCGGACAGGAAGTGGTCGCTCTCTGGGCAGGACGAGCTCAAGGACGCTGAGTGTTAGCGTTCACACTGGGAAAGAAGAGCCACAGTGGCATCTGCCTTTGTGTAGCGGCGAGCCTCGATACACTGCTTGGTGCTCGTATGAACCGCGAGGCCTGTGATAGTTAGGAGTTAAGACGCCTTGAGTCTCTTCAGCCTCGTCACCTCTGTCACGTCATGACATCTCCAGTCTTTTTTCGCTCGCTTGCAGAAGTGTTAATTACCCGCAGTCTGTCTTAGCGCTGACGGTCCGCACCGTCTGGTGTGTATCACAAGGCAGGTTGTCGAAATCAGAATCCATCACGGACTCATCAGTGAGTTCGCGTCTTGTGACCTGCTCCGCATCTCACATGGCGCTTAATAGAACAATCACAGCCGAAGGTCAGAGAAGCTTCAGAGCTGCTTGTCGTGGCTCTAATAAGACCTCGGTCCAGAGCCGTAACCGAGGTCATCTGTCATGCAGCAGGCACGGGGATGAGGCCGTAATACTGTACACTCCTGCAGCAGTTTTCATTAATTTTTTTTCTTCTTCTTTCCCTTCCTTGCTGTTTGTCTTCCCAGGTTCCTGTAGCGCACTGCTTCGGTCCAGCGGGTCAGAAGAAACGCTTCTGCTGCATCTGCCGTAAAAACCTGGAGGGATCGTCGGCCCTGCGCTGCGAAGGTGAGGGGATTAACAAGCTGAAATCTTTACACCTAATTACCGATTGAATTAATGGGAAGTTTTTTACACTAAGAAATAATAATAAGAGTCAATTATTTGTCACATGTACCTTAAAGCATATGAAAGTCCCCCCCTCCTCCCCATTCCAGTTTAGAAGCTGGAGTCAGAGCGCAGGGTCAGTCAGGATAAAGGGCCCCTTTTGGATCACTTAAGGGTTAAGGGCTTCGCTCAAGGGCTCAACAGTGTCAACTTGGCAGTGCTGGGACTTGAACCCTTGACCTTCCGATCAGTAACTCGGAGCCTGAACTGTTTGAGCCACTATACCAGAATGTGGCATACAGCTAAAAAAAAAAAAACCTCTGAATTAACATGTACGCATGTTTATTTAAATTTTGTTTTCTTTAGCATGCAAATCATGTTCACAGTTTGTGTGTCAGCGTGTCTCCTTCCGTTGTCCTATTTAGATACTTTCTGTGTTCATGCCACTCTGTCATACCCGCTTTCTTCCTTTCTCTCTCTTACTGTTCATTTATCTGCCCAGCGCCTGCTCAGTGTAGAGGTGCTGTTGCCGTGGTAACACAGGATGGTCTTTTGCAGGGGCCTGATTTCTAAGAACAACATCCAAAAAGGAAAACATTCTCTTCCTCTGTCTCTCTCTGTGTTTACATGTCATCCTATCATCTCTCTCTCTCTCTCTCTCTCTCTATCTCTTTTTCTCTCTTGCGCTTTCACACCATCACATTTTTATCATTTTTTTTTACACTCTTGCTTGCCCTGCCCTCTTTTTTTTTTTTTTTTTTTTTTTTTGTGTTACGTTTCTTTTGAATAGAACACAAGAGTAGAAAAGAATGCACAGACGGCAACGTCTCCAAAATCCAAAAGTAAAATAGAGAAGTTTGGTGATTGTCTGGGGGAAGAAGTTCGATGCTCTGCTCGTGGCGAAACATGAGGCTTGCTTCTTTATTTGTTGTTGTTTTGGTTTATGTTCTTCCTTCTCTACTGTATGTGCAACACTGACCCTTTCGGTTATTCTGCTCTGAAGCAAACCTCATAATCTGTGCTTGTGTGTTTTGTGTTTCAGTGTGTGAGCTGCACGTTCACAGCGACTGCGCCCCATTCGTCTGCAGTGACTGTCGTCTCTGTCACCAGGATGGCGGCCAGGACTACGTAAGTGATAAAGCGCACTCTACGACCGTCCTGTAACCAGAAACCGTAACCACCGGTGCCAACGGTCACATGGGTGTCCCCGAATGAATCATTTGTTGATCGTTAATTGACGTTTCTCCTAATCCACTGACCTCTGACCCCGCGGCAGGACATGTTCCATCACCACTGGCGGGAGGGCAACATGGCGTCCGGAGCGCGCTGCGAGGTCTGCCGGCGTGTCTGCGGCTCCTCTGACGTCCTCGCTGGTTTGCGGTGCGAGTGGTGCGGAGTCACGGTAAGCGCCGACACAGACTCCGCATTCACCCGCCTCCCTTCTTTCTCGGCCCTTTTGTGAATCGATTCCGTTCGCTGAAATATTTATTAGAGAAAGCGAGTCATCCTTTACCGCCCCTGATGGCAAGCTAACGTTTTATTGATCCACATGCCAATGCGGCTCGGGCCAAATCGAGAACGAGATGGAATACAGAGACTGAACGAATAGAGTTCGTGGAAATGTGGCGACACATTTTCACGCTGAAAATATGCACATAAATGTGTACGTGCATATAATATTACGGGTATACAGAGCATGTTTAAGGTCTCCTTTGTTGAAGAGCTGTTCTTGAATCTGATTGATCAGGAGGTATTAGTTATTTATCTATAACGGCATTCCCACATTCAGTTATTAGTTATATTCTTCTTTTAACGCATCAATATTTCAGGAGGTCAGAAAGTGGATGCTGCGTCTAGCATTATTGGAATCCAGTGTCGGTGGTAAAGCTTCAGTAGAGAGAGGTTGTTTGTTTATTTGTTTGTTGGTTTCAGTTTGTGTGCTTGAAAAGGTGAGCAGAAACTTGCTTGTTTTTCATAAATGCGTTTTCTACTTGCCAGCAAAATTACTTATTTTCTTTGTAATGGAGATTGTTGTTAGGAAATGAGAATTGAATATTTTATCTTATTATACGTTATAAGATTTAATATTGTATCTTTTTGTTTTATTACTTTCCAGTAACGTTAAAGCTGTAACAGAAATGGCCGTGTTAATAAATTAAAATAAAATAACATGACCTCAACCAGCACTATGAGCAAGATTGTTAACATGAGTGATTATTTTATCCATATAAGCGCTATACATGTAGCTACTGTACAAAGTCTCCTGCTGTTTCTCGCTGCGAGATGTTCATTCAGAGGCAGCCGGCAGTTCAGATTCCACGTGAAAAAATCGATAAAGCCTCAATGCAGCCGGGATATCTCAATTCAGCTCTCAGTGGCTAATCACACACAACTTTTTTTATCAACTAATGAGTTTCTCTTTCATTCTGATGCATTCAATAACCATTTTGTCATAAAGGAGTTTTCCAGATGAGGTCGTGAAGTGAATGTTTGTGGCTTATCGTGTCAGTCGAACGTGTGAATGTTTGGTTTATTTAATGTTCTATTCGACGGTTGGTGATAAAACCCGGCGCGAATCCTCACATGCTCCTTTACATCGATGACGGAGCAGCATCATCACTCACTCACTCACTCACTCAGGCATGTTCTAATGGACATGGACCTCTACATGAATGAATGCGTTCTCCAGCACCACATCTTGTTTATGTTTGAGTGGGAACGGAGCTGGTCTACTTCTACAAAGGGACCTCAGAGGAAATGGCCACTTGTATACTCGATGTAGCATTTAAAAGTTCTCAGAGATTTTTAATATCTAACAGGGATGTGTTCATGGGTGAGTTTTTAGAAAAGGTAGTTTCACTTATTTATTTATTTATTTATTTATTTATTAATTTTACACTGAATTATCTGTTGTTATTCTATACAAAATGTTGCTTGGCGTCTCTGATAGCCTGCAGGCAATACAAGCGCACAGCACTGCATTTTTAATCATGTCTTTATTTGTGTTTTCATTTCCTGTTTTTTTTTTTTTTTTTTTGCTTTCTTTCCTTAGAATTGTTTCAGTTTTTTTTTTTCCCCTTTCCCCTTTTATTGCTGGTGGTTTTATTTCATACAACACAAAACAGACTGCATAAATCCCAATGAGTCAACTTAGTTTCACTATCCGTTGTATGTGTGTGTGTGTGTGTGTGTGTGTTTGCAGGCGCACGCCTCGTGTAATACAGTGATCTCTCAGGAGTGCGGCCTAGGTCGGCTTCGCAACATGATCCTGCATCCCAGCTGTGTACGCGTCTGTTCGCGCAACTTCAGCAAGATGCACTGCTACCGCATCTCGGAGCCCCCGCAGCAGTGCGAACTGGGTAATCAACCAGCCGAGAAGACATTCATTAGACATTCGTGAGACGTTAATCGAGGCACAGTGGTTAGATGCGTATTTATGATCCCACGAGCTAGTGAGTCATGGTTCCTCAGGCTCGTCACAGGTACAGATTAGTTACCTGTAATTCGGCTGTTATGAGCCATTATGAGTTCTTATCTCACAGCTGCACTTGTTTAAAAAAAAAAAAAAAAAAAAAACTTACCTTTGCTGTAAGCCAAGCAGTATGACATCAGTCCTAGGGACCATCTGGGTCTTTTTGGGGGTCTTTATATACTCAAAAACATAATGCTGCCATTAGGATGCCTGAGAGTCCGGGCCCCAGGCGTGGCACGTGGCCTTCGAAAGAGATTTTGCTGCATAGCTCATACACACTTGCATGCGAACCCCAGTAGAGCTCATTGAACTGAACAGCTTTCACAAAGTCAGTTATTTTGGGTTGTTTGGAAAAGGCACCCAGTGGAATTCGATACGCTCTTCCTAGGAAATTTATATGATCGCCATCAAACCGGGTCGATGTGATCTCAAGACACTGATGTTGCAAAATTGGACGATGCCTTAATCTTACGCCCAAAAGTGGTTAATAACTTTCTGTGGGACATCACATTGAGTGATGACATACGTAGTGTGTTGCTTTTTTTTTCCCCAGCATCTGGGGCTTTTTAAAGGTCTAAATATAAAATTCCCCCTTTCTGAAACGATGTCATAATGGTGGTGGGATGTTCCCTTTAAAAGCCTGTGCCCACTGTCTTTCTAGTGCGCCCGGGTGGCGATGGCGCAAGGTGCTTGGGCCCGCTCATTGTTGCTCGCAACTACTGTACAGTGGAACCTCGGATTACGAGCATAATTCGTTCCAAAACACTCGTAAATCAAAATTTTCCCATAAGAAATAATGGAAATTCAAATTATTCGTTCCACAGCCCAAAAAAATTAATACATAAAAATTATTAATACAAAATATAAAGTAAAAATAAACAAATTAACCTGCACTTTACCTTAAAAAAAAAAAAAGTACAAATAAATCCCGACAGATAAGTGTTTCCATTTATGCGCACAGGTGCTGTGTGTCTGTGTGTGTGTGTGTGTGTGTGTGTGTGTGTGTGTGTGTCTGTGTGTGTGTGTGTGTGTTTTTCTCCCTCTTGCGCTGCGGAGTGTGTGTTGTGTGCGCGCGTGTGTAATTTGACACCATGCGGGTTGTGTGTGAGTGAAGCACACCCTCTCTGGTTCACACACAAACACATTAAAGGAGAGAGAGAGAGTGAACCGGCACGGTAGAAAAACACACACACACACACACACACACACACACACACACACACACACACACACACACACACACACACACACACA
>JAQQZT010000008.1:23921447-23933456 GCA_030068275.1 Clarias platycephalus | reverse complement strand
TACACACTCACACACAGAAACGAGCGGATACCACTACCGCTTCACTAAAGCAGTGCTTGCTCTACATCTACCTCTGCTTCTGCTCTTGGTTCCGTCACTTTCACCTTGTATAAGTGTCAAAGATGCTGTGCCTTTTTGTTTTAGTTTTTAGTAGAATTGTGGATGTTCTGAATGCCAAATGACTGATCAGTACTGAGTTATTATAGCTTGAAGCTTTTTTGGAGGTACAGTACATTCCTATATTTAATTTGTGCAAATCCGTAGATCTCCACTTTGATTAGATCTCAGAGTATCAGCCCGTGTTACTTTAATGTGTATAATATAGTCGATCAGATGGGGCGTGGAGGATTGAAACAAGTCCTTCAAAGATGATTATCAGTCATCATTACAAACATTTACATGTGCAACATTTAAAATATTAAATCTAGCTCTTCAAATACACATTGGAATGTGTGAAAAAGAAGCCAAATCATATTGCACTATTATAAACACAGACCATATTTGCTTATATTCTGGGTCTTGTAATAAGTAGGCTCTTACTTTCACACTCACTCAGAAATGACTATAGTGATTATACCGTTAAATATATATTTTTTTATTATTTCCCTATGTTATCACAGTGATTCATGAATAATTCTAATCCGTGATGAAAATACCTCTTAAATGTGTATAATAATCCATCCTGTGTAGTTTACACACTTGTGTCTTTTTCTGTTAGTTTGACAATCTTAAGATTCGCATTTTGCTTTCTGTCTCATTTCTGCCCTCATATGAAAGCCGTATCTAATCTCCAAAATCGTCAATGTTGAATGTATCAGACACATAAAAAAAAAAAATACATCAGCGGATTGGTTGCAAATGATCCAAGTCTTTTCCGTCCGACAAAATCAAAGTCGGTTCTGTTCTCCAAAACGGATCATTGAATACCTAGCTACAACCAGCATTCCACAGGGTCCGTATTTAACGACAAAAGCACCAGTCCTGTCTTGTATCGTGGTGGTTGATTGTGCGCTGTTAGACACTTTGTGGCGTTGTCCATGTGCTGCTCTTCCACTTTATCCAGACTGCTGAGTTAATTTGAAAAAAATAAAATAATAATGATGTTCGTTGTAGAAATGTCCTGAATGGTTATATTTAATATTTGATAATTATTGTATTCTAATGTACGTCTGTGTGTGTATATAATATATATACACCTAATTCCCCATGTAGTGCCTCATCTAAGTGCTTTTAGAAACTCTGCAGTATTGAAGTACTGTGTGTGTCACCAGGCCCTTTGACCTTTTTACACTGATCTTCGTATCTTACGTAGGATTTTGAACATTTCTGATGTAAAAAAAGAAAAAGTTAATGGATATCAAAGTTGTTGTGAAAGAATTATGGACCGTATGACCTTTTTAAAAAAAAAATTCTTTTTATTGCCAGGTCTAAACAGCTATAATTTGGGCACTGCTGTGTTTTAAGCACTTTAAAATATTGCTGAATTAAATTGCACATCCTGCCATTCTGTACAGCTATAAAACTTTTAAGGGTTGTATACTGTAAGTTGGAGCTATAAAGTCTGATTCTAAGAATTTCCCCTGTAGAAAAATCTAATTCCCAAGGATATCTTTTCACGATGACCGCATAAGTCTTACGTTGATGCCCAAATGCTAAAGAAATGCTCAAAATCCTATACAGTACCTTTTTAAGAAAAAAAAGAAAATTATAAATATGGTCAGTTTAAAAAGGCTAAAGATTTTAAAAGAATTAAAGAATAGTGTTCCTGCCGCTCAAGCTGTTCTGCTGCCTCAGTGGATGTTGGGTATCGTCAAAGAATCGTGCTGTTTTAGATCTTTTTAGAGCTTCTGTGCCTCCACATGACTACACTTGTTCGGTTATGCACCTGCTTTCGTAACATCTAATGTGATGTAACAATTTTTGTACTGATACAGAATCAAAGGTTAACGTTCTAAGAGCTGTAGTATACAGTAGATGTATATTTTTTTGAAGAGAAATGTTGGTTTTAGCTGCCAAGAATATTGCACTGAGCATATTGTTGTACAGTATTCTGTGTCAAATGAATGTCAAATAATTATAAATGTATAGATAGATACATCAGTTGTGTAATACAAGAATACAGAAAGAAAATATAAATTTTGACTTTTTTGATACAACACTGGCTGATTTTGTCTTTGTGTGAAATGCTGTTTAAATTATTGCTTATTTTTCTATTACCTATAACAGTATTGACCCTTTTTATGATTACCTGTGGATGTGGTCCTTTGCTCGTTTTGAGGTCAGTATGGACCAATATACGGTTTAGAAAATCTCATTCTCTGCTCCTGGTTTTAATATCCTGCTAAAACAACTGGTTAACTGGTTATCAGCTTCCCCTGACTGGCTAGTTCTAATGGCAAATTCTCCAAGTTGACTATTAGTATTGACTGATTCCAGCTCATTCACTGACTGATACCCTTTATTTGACTAATGAAATTATCTGATCCCTTTCACTGAAATATTGAATCAACTGATCCCATTGGACTGATCCTCCTCAATTGGCTAGTGGTATCGACTGATTCCCTTCACTAGGCTGATGGAATTGATCAATCCCCTCGTTGACTGCTGGTATCTATAAATTCAGCTGATTAGCTCATGATATTGGCTTATTATTGGGTAATACTTCTGACTGATTCCCCTGTTGGCTGATTGATCTTGACTGATCCCTCTTATTGGCTTCAGGTAGCAGTCAATTTCCCCTGATTGGCTGCTGATATTAACAGATCTACTTAATTTACTCAAATATTGAATGATCCCCTTCATTGGCTTATGTCATTTACTCATCCTTCTCACTGGCTGTGGTTATAAATCAAGTCCCCTGATTGACTGATGGTATTGACCAATTCCCTCCTCCACGCATTTAAGGCAGGTTCCTTTGATTGGCTAATTGGTTGTTGGTATTGACTTACAACTCCTTGGCTGCTGGTATTGAGTAATGGTTCCAGCATTGACTGATCCACCGTCCCAGCCCCCCCCACCCACCACCACCACCCCCAATCCCTGGCTGTAATAGCTGGTATTTCCCAGCTGCCCAGATTTTCTGCTTGGATTTACAGATCCCCGTCATTGGTGTTGAATTTCTGGTGTTATCTAATCCACTCTGATTGGATGCTCATACTTACGGACATTGTTGTTGTTGTTGTTTTTCAGTTTATTGCACAATGTTTTTTTAAATAGTGCTTTATTTTCTTAAAAAAGGAATTAAATATATAAAATAACAATGCTTTGGGAAGCCAGTTATTCTAAGGCTTCAATCCTTCATGGAATATACCGACACTACACCCAGCTGTGTGAAATAGTTTAAATGATACAACGATATATATATATATATATATTTTTTTTTAAGTTGATTAGACAAGAAATTTTACTACTGATTAAAACAATATACAAAAAAAATTATAATCATCTTTTGCTTTGAATTTTTTAGTCATAAAAAATATGCTCACGCTGAGGAATCTAGTTGCTGTACAAAAGTTAGTTCATGATCAGTCCTAGTGTATTGTTACAATCAATATTGCTTTTGTGTGTTTTTTTTTTTTTTTAAGGAATAAGGCACTTAGTGTTGTAGAGTCAAAAGGTCAGCCCAGGTTTATGTTTCCAGCGAACATGGTGATGAGAAGGATGATGGCGAACCCGCTGAGGAGCCCAGCGTTCTGAATGAAGAAGATCGCCCAATTTGTCCTGCCACTCTGCTGCTGCTGCTCCTTAGCAATGGCGTTCATCTCGGGGAACTGAGAGAGAAAGTGAGACAGAAATATTACACATCTTCCTGGAGTGTTTGAGCTTCACATGTACAAGGTATAAAAATTCATAGAGCGAGTTCATTATATCATGTATGATAGAGATGGACAAGAGGGATGAATCAAATTCAGTAACTCAGTGCTGATCTGAGAACAGTGGTTTATGATAAGATTGTGATAATATGGTCAAAAAAGAGCAATGCAGTGATTCAGGAGCAGCACACTTAATTTTACATGTACACAGCTTTAGATAAGATCAAGCTGAGCATGCATTTTTTTTATTTGGTGCATAAAAAACGGCTGACTGTAACTGTCCCCCTGAACTTGGATATAAGCCTGACTGTAATATCTTATCTCCGGATTATTACTGCATCCTGTTCGGGTGTAAATGGAGGAAACAATAAGGAGAAGGAGACCATAAACGCTTGTATACTGTGTGTGTGAAGTACCAAATACAACCGAGTCCTCTGATGACCCAACATGCCATGCTACGTAATGCACCAGAAAAACATTCAGTTAGCAGAATAAACAAATCTGACTAAGACAGAGATTTGAACAGTATTGTTATAGAAATGTGCTATGTTAAAAGATGTTATAGTCTGAGTATGCAAGCATTTTTGTCTATGGAGAGAAAAACGACCTCATCCTCAACAAACCAAAAATAGCACCGCTACAGTGAAAAGGCTATGGAGGATCAGTCTTCTAAAGAAGGCCATAACCCCTTCATTCAGGCCCAATGAGGACTTATAGAGGACATGCTCACATGTGACATCCTTGTCTGGTTCGGAAACGCCACCCAACAAAACAGCATGACTGTCTCACCCGTGTAAGTTTATATCTCTGTCATGCAGAGACCTGCTGCTCTAACCAGTGTACAGTACCTGGTATTAAGTTCACTATCCTTCACCTATTTATTATCATGAACAGCATGCAATATAAAAAGTATGACATCAAATGTGCACTTAAACCTCATAACAAAGTGCAATTTGGAAATTTGAAGTGCAATAGGTCAGTATCTGGGGATCATTGTTATGGTGTGTTAGCTTAAATCCTTCCTCTATTTATTCTTGTATTATATGCTCATTTTACTTTATCAATCTTTTCTTATCACCGGCTCAGAGAGTTTCTGCACAAAAAAAAAAAATAATCCAATATACTGTCGGGATGTGTACAAATGGCGAATAAACTCTCTTTAATCTTGAATCTGTATGTGCGTCTCACCATGTCAGCGAGGGCGATGTAGAGAAACATCCCTCCAGCCAGGGCAAATATGACGTTAGGTGCGAAAGTGCTGCCCACCAGGATCCCCAACACCAGGCCCAAGTAACATGACATGGCTGATAGTAAGTTAAACAGCGCAGCTTGGCGGACGCTCATCCCCGCGTTCAGCAGAATCACAAAGTCACCTGCAGGGGGAGACAGAGAGCAGGACATAAATCTGGGGCAGAAATAAACTTTTTTTTTTTTTTTTCATAGAACTCGCTCTATCTGCTGTTTGTTCTGTTGTTTATAGTTTTAGTTTGTTGAAATCTCTCTGTTTGTATACAAACATGTCTATTAAGAAAGCCATGGAGAGAAATGTTTCATAACATTTCTAAACACATTCATCGGCCGCTTCGTTAGCTACACCTGCGCTTTAATGCGAATATGTAATCAGCCAATCACATGGCTGCAACTAGGCAGGTAGACATGCATGGTCAAGACAGTCTGCCTTGTATCAGCTGTTCATGCTGGTTGTGGTGTAATGTTTTCTTGGACCATTTTGGGCCACTTAGTACCAATTAAGCATGGTTTAAATGAGCATTGTTGCTGACCATGTGGCCATCCCTTTATGACCACAGGACAACACGCCATGTCACAAAGCTAAATTAATCTCAAACTGAGCTCTTGACCAAGAGAAAGATTCACTGGACTCACATGATCACCAGATCTCAATCGAATAGAGCACCTTTGGGATGTGATGGAACGGAAGGTTCACATCATGGACGTACAGCTGACAAATCATGTCGAATCCAATATGGACCAAAATCTCAAAAGAATGTTGTTAAGGCAAAATGGGATCCAGACCAGTACTAGCAAGGTGTACCTAATGAAGTGGCCGATCAGTGTAATAACATGAAAAACTTTTTTCCTCGTTGAGTTCCTGTTTTTGCTTCAGTACAACAACAATTCCACATTTTCTACTTGACACAGCAAAGCACAGAAAAGAAAATTAAACACTCCGTGACCTCTGACCCGGCAGCAGGTCAACTGAGTGAACAGCTGTTTGTTTTATGCACAACCTTTGGCAGGGGCTGAATCACTGCAGATGAACATTCACGTGAATCATTTGTGCGTCTGAGCCTGTTCCTCGCGTTAACCCTTGCCTGACCAAAAGGTAACAGGTCTTGAAAAGCGTTTGTGAAACCTGTGGTGGAGAGTTACTTCTTGTCTCGGTTTCTGTGTTTTTCCTCACCGAGCTCATGAGGGAACTCCTCACACACGATGGCGATGGAGGTGCTGAAGCCGGTGAGGACGGAGATGGTGAAGGACGCGCCGATGGCCAGGCCGTCGATGAAGTTATGAAGAGCGTCGCTGAGCGTGATCATCCACGCCAGCGTCTTCACGCGTGCCAGCTTCCCGCAGCAACCCTGAGATGGCGGCGTCTTTACAATCAGGGAAGATATAAGAGAGAGAGAGATTTATACAGACACCTTATTTTAGCTAACGTGATGCTGGTGAACTGTGGGGAGTCTGTTTTGATGTAGACATGCAGTATGTATGATTGTAAACCGGTAGCTATAGACAGACATTTTATTTGATCTAAACAGTGAGAAGGGGAAGGAAGCAAACTGCAGAGACAATACACACAGGGAAAAGCGCATGACACCCCAGTTTCTCCTTTCCTGCTTTTGTTGTCAAAGCTAAAAAACACACACTTTGACATATTTACATGTAACCGTGCTTCTGTACAACAGTAACAGGGTAAAGTTGCGTTTTTTGATATGTACAGTGAGAGATGTTATCACGCGGGCTGTTCAAGTCAACCTGGGACTTGTGATGAAATTTCTCGTGAACGAAAGCATAAAAGGCGGCATGGTGGCTAAGTGGTTAGCACTGTTGCCTTGCACCTCCAGGTTCTGGATTTGATTCCCGCGTTGGGTCTGTGTGCATGGATTTTACATGGCCTCCGGGTTCCTCCCACAGTACAAAGATTAGATTAGGCTAATTGGCGTTACCAAATTGCCCGTAGTTTGTGAATGATGACTGGAGGTCCTACCACGGTCGTATGGTGGCCACCATTGGTCCCCACGGTCCCTAGTCGGACTACAGAGGTTCCTACAGATGGATGGATGGAAGACTTCAAGCACTGTACGGTGATTAGACTCTTAGCCAGTTTTAGAGAAGGCCGTATGTTCGGGAATGATGATCCCGTATGAGATGGCTCGGAGCGCACAGTAGTCGTTCATGCGAACATATAACGAGTGGAATGCCTGATAACGTTTCACCAAATTGTGGACGAGACGCATCTGTCTGTGGGAACTGTGCAGTACGTACAGTACAATCGATCACCAACACCACTTGCACGTTACAGTAACTCGGCTGGGAGTTATTACCACATCCCCTCGTATAGTCTTGACCTTGCATCAAGCCTATTCCACATGTTTGGGCCATTAAAGGAGTTCCTGGGAGGCCAGTGTTTCACACGTCATTCTTAGAATCTTTCTACCCTGATGTTATCCAAGCACTAGTGAAACACTGGGAAATTCATAGAGAAATAAAGATATGTACAGTATGAGACGTTTTACACCAAAATGTTAATTATGACATTTGTATAAACGTTCTACATGGACGAAAAACCTGCTTTGACATTAATTCACACCTCCTGTACATAAATAGCTTATCATTACGAAATCTCAATATCTTCTCTAATCGCTTCTTATCTACACAATAACCCGGTCATGATGCCATAGTGAAGCATGATTCGTATGTTTTGTGTTTAAAAGCTCTGCGTGGTCGACGCCGGCGTTAGATCCCCGAACAGCTGTAACAATCTGGGCCAACAGAACAGCTGTGTGTCTCGCTGAGTCTGGACGAGAGGACACGCTGTCCCTGACACACACACACACACACACACACACACACCTAGAGCCAGCGCTTTTGAATAGACTATAATTTCAAGGCAGAATCCTTGGTTTATCTGCAGTATTTTTTTTACCTTAAGAGATAAGTAAGTGAGTAATAAAGCACCCTGTGTCATGCTGTTTTAGGAAAATCATCAATGACAGTTTGATGTGCTGTGGCTCAAGACAAAACCGCGCCTTTTATTTTAACTTAGAAAGAGTTGAAAAGCATTTTTTATTCCCATTACATTACAGAACAATTACAATCCTTTATTTATTAAAGAACGATCATTTTTAAAATCCGTTTACAGTCATGCTCCTCGCCTCTTCCTGTCCGAGCCTTTGAGACTTATCCTAAAAAATTCATCCATATGTTTTCAGTGTGAGAAAGGACGAATGCTGAATGCTGACATGAATGATCTGTAAGTATAGGGATTGATGGGATAGATTTGCGTCAGTTGAGCAAATACTTGCTGCTGATTATTGATTTGTTCGAAAAATTACGACATCCGTCAAAGCAGCCAACATGGCGACAGATAAAGTTAATAATCGTCTGTGAGTGTAGTATTCTCTCAAACCTGCACCTCTGTTCATTCTCGAGACTTTGAATTAAACGCACACACACAGAGACGTAGACACGTGTGCTTGACTCTCATTCAAGGACATTGCATGTGCATCATGCCATTTAACTCCATTGTGTTATTTTTAAATCACATCAAGAACTAGATTTTTTTCTCACAAGAGAAACATGAGAGAAATGGGTATTATTATTATTATTATTATGATCATTATTATTGTTATACCTGCTCCACTGTAGTTTCTGAAGTCAAGCTGCTTTTGTCGCTGCTCGGGATGCTGAAGCTGGTGACGGTGATGACAGCTGCTCCGTTCTGCTGAGGAACCTCAGGAGGACTGAAATGACTGTGACCATGCTGGAGAACCAAAATGGAGATTAAGACACTCGGAAAACGTACACTGAAATCAACATTAAATATGAGGCCAATATGTCTGTAATTAACAGGTGTAGTACTTTAAAGTGGTAAAAGCCAGATTTTGAACAAGACAAAAGGACCAACTTCCCTCGAGCTCAATCATCAACTAATACGAGGAGTGTTCAAGTCAAACCAGGACTTTTGATAGTGCAGAATAACAGAACACAGTTATGGGAGTAAAAACTCCCTTTATTTCTCTATATAATCCCATGACACAGCGCTCATGCACTAATCCCAGTGTTTTGCCAGCGCTTGGATACCATCAAGACAGAAAGTTTTCTTATTACGCCAGAGCTTTGATCGGACTGAAACACCGGCCTCCCACTAACTCCTTTAATGACTCAATCATGTAGAAATAGCTTAGATCGAGATTATGACAGTGGACATACAGCCTTCTTTAAAAACGTTTTTTAAAACGGTCAAATGTTTTCTTGCGGCTTAGTCTCATCACCGTAATGTGCTTGAAGTCTGAAGTCCCAGTTTGACATGAACGCCCCTCGTACGTACATGGTATACAACTTTTAACCCTTTCAGGCTCAAATTAAGTTTTTGTTGCTAAAGGGTCAACCAAGTCCTGCAGTGGTACTCCTGAGTAAAAAAAACCTCATAAAATATTTATCTGGGTAGTAAGTAAGTAGTAGTAAGTAAGTAATAATAAGGTATTTAGTTTTCATATAACTGTTGCAAATCTGCAACGCCTGCCTTGAGAGGGTTAACTTTTAATTACACAAAATTTTTATAGAATTAAATGTTACAATGGTATAATATAATTTCTTATACAGTATTAATAACATGGGCTTTAACTTTTTTTTCTTTTTTTTTTTAATCTCTGAGTTGTACCTCTTGGTCAGTTTTTAGGAGCATCTTTAGGACCTTCTCAGTAAAGAAGAGCAGATAAAATCCACCAAAGATCCCAACAGCATTCAGGATGTAGTTATCTTTTTTGGGGTCGAACCCCAGAGCCTGCATCATATACACACATTTTGTTATTACCTCTAAATAATGAAATAATAATAATTTGATTATGTTTGTACAAAAGCTTTTAAACACCTTTTACACATGCAAGCAAAAACAAACCTTCCTGATATGTATTAATTATTGGAATCATGTATGCATTTTTTTAAACAATAGTCTAACCTCAGGTATGAGCTGCAGCACAGCGTTGGAGAACAGTGTCCCGATGGCCAGGCCGATGAAGTACGTGAGCACCTTGGGGAAGTATGGTTTCTTGGTGAAGGGAATGAGGATGAGACCCAGGAGGGAGGCCAGGTTGATGATGGTAACAGCCAGGAAACCATAACCCCATACTGTGGACATACAGGGGAGAAAACATTTATACATTTTGCATGTAAAAGAAATTTTGATCCATCAGACAAGGTCAAGTTCATCCATTGCTCCATGGTTCCCACATTGGAGATGCTTTTGTAAGTGGACAGAGGTCACATGGGCTCTCTGACCGGTTTGCAGGTATGCCTTGTCTCTGGTTTACCAGTTTTCCTTTGTTGGAAACACATTTGGTAGGTAGTTCCCACTGCACTCCAAGAAACACCCCAGTCCGGCTCTTTTGGAGACGCTCTGACCTAGCCGTCTACACGTCGCAATTTCATGCCTTTTTAAAGTTGCTCAGATCCTTAAACTCACCCATTTTTCCTGCTTCCAACATTTCACCTTTGAGAACTCTACGTGGTTTTATATGTTTAATATCTAAAGGTTTCAACGTTATGGCTGACAGTGTGTCCAGCTCAAGTTTAGTGTTTTTCGTTTTTTTTGTGGTCAGCTGTCTTCTGCTATTATACAGTATACAGTGGTAATTCTAATAAAACCATATCAGCTCATGATCATATCAGCTGACAAGAGGAAGCTGTAAAGCGCCATATCAATCTACAGCTCATTAAAAATTTAAGTACACTCTTGAAAGGTGCAGGAAATTGTTTGAGATTGTTTACAGATCATAAAAATCTGTAGTTTTTCCCAGAACAAAAACACAACGTCTTATGCGAGACCTAAAACGTCTTACTATTAGTTCTGAATGCAGATGAAATATTATTTTATTTGAATAGAATCAACGCAGATAGGCTAATTCAGTTCAAGTTAGGGCATTATTAAGTTCTGTGTCTTTAGTCCGGTAAAAATAGAAAAAAAGCATATACTGTAGTCTTACAGTTAGAGCACTGCTAGCATTCTTTTTTTTTACACTTTGGTCAGTGTTCATGAGTTGAACAAGTTTATTCAGAAACTGCTCCCGTAGTATAACGACTCGCGATCCCATTAACCTCAGTGAAGCCTTTATTGTGGGTACAGATATCCGCCTCAATAAAATAATCAGCGTCAGGATGAAACCAGACGGTGAAGTGGCCAGCAGAGAGTGTGGTGACGAGAGCAAGGTTCACTGATTAGGGTAAAACCATGAGCTTTGCACATTACAGCGAGGTCAAAGTAACCGCTACAGGCGCTGCTGTATGAAGTGTACAGAATGAAGAGAAATTATTCAAAAGTTCAGTGCTAGTTTTTACATGAGCATGATGTAATCCATTTAGTGGTATTAAGTAAGGCTAAAGCTGTCTTTCTCTTTCAATCACTCCCTCACTGGAGGAATCAGATCCACACTTACCTGCTGCCTGAATCTCTCACATTCTCCCCCTCACTCATTCATTACCTTAATCTCTCACTCATTCATTGTGCCTCACTTATTCATTCCCTCACTCTCTCACATCCTCACTCATTATCTTCCTTACTCAATTATTCCCTCAATCTCACACTGCCTTACTGCTTCACTTCCTCACTCATTCATTACCCTCATCTCTCACTGCGTCACTCATACACTCCCTCACTCGTTCATTACCCTAATCTCTCACTCCCTCACTCATTCATTACCCTAATCTCTCACTGCCTTACTCATACACTCCTTCACTCATTCATTATCATAGTCTCTCACTGCCTCACTCATTTACTCCCTCACTCATTCATTACCTTACTCATTTATTCCCTCAATCTCACACTGACTTACTGCTTCACTTCCTCACTCATTCATTACCCTCATCTCTCACTGCCTTACTCATACACTCCCTCACTCATTCATTATCATAGTCTCTCACTGCCTCACTCATTTACTCCCTCACTCATTCATTACCTTAA
>JAQQZT010000008.1:23887677-23911070 GCA_030068275.1 Clarias platycephalus | reverse complement strand
CCACGTAGAATTAAGGCAGTTCTGAAGGCGAAAGGGGGTCAAACACCGTATTAGTATGGTGTTCCTAATAATCCTTTTGGTGTGTGTGTGTGTGTGTGTGTATATATATAATTTATTGTATTTTTTTTAATTAGAAAATAAAACAAAGAATTAAATTATATTTTGAAAAAATATTTGAAAAGATGTAAAAGTAAAGATTGAGAATATTTATAAAATAATGTTGGGGAAAATTAAATAATAAAACTGGAAGTGAAATATTGTTTGGAAAAAAACAGAATGTAAAAAAAAAAAGAAAGTTTTGGCAGAAAACAAACATTCATCAAATTGAGTACAGTATTTTTTTTAACTGTTAAAGTTTAAAATGTGCTTAAGTCAGTTTCTATTTTTATCCAGTGTTTCATTTTGTTTTATGAAAAAACATTTAAAAATTTCATTTTATCCGTCAGATGCCAAAACCAATTCTGGATATTTTGTGTGTGTGTGTGTGTGTGTGTGTGTTTGCAGTTTTTCTGGAGGAGGCGCATCCTCATGGCCAGACCCATGATCAGAGAGGCGGGAATGGCGTCCCTGCTGCTGGAAAACCCGTATTATATCCTTTACGTAGCACAGTGTGTGTGTGTGTTCTGAAGATCTCAATCTTTATCAGCTTCCTTGACTCTGAGCTGCACATGGATACAGAAAACCTAAAGACCAGAAGTGAGTTCTTTATAGCCAGTTTGTGATTTTAAGATGTTATTGCTACAGTATTATCATCATCATCAGCGTGTGGTGTTTATGATGTTGCTCTGTGTGTGTGTGTGTGTGTGTTTGAAGGCGGTCCAGCCTGAAGAACGTATCTGACCTGTTTGTGATGGGCGGAGCTCTCATCGTGGAGTCGGCTGCTCTCCTGCACTGGTTAGAGAGAGAGGGCTTTTGGCCCCTTGGCATGACCGGGATCTCCATGGGAGGCCATGTGGGTCCCTCTTACAATCAGATACTCTACTGGCGCTTACTGATACATTAGTGTTGCCGTATATTAAATAAATCTCTCACCATGTCTTGACGTGATCTTATAACCTACTGTACGATTTTTCTATAACAGTGTATGACTGAATATTTTGGGATCCTGTTTGTCGCTATAACTGTCAAAATTAAGATGCCGTATAGGATCATAACGCATGACCGTGATTATTCTAATGAGTATGTTTTATTTTTTTATTTTTTTTTACTCAGATGGCATCTTTAGCTGTAACCAACTGGCCCAAGCCAATTCCTCTGATCCCTTGTCTTTCCTGGACCACTGCATCGAGTGTTTTCACCACTGTACGGCTTCCTCTCTTTATTTATATCAACTCCGCTGCTCGCTGTGTGTTTAAGTCACACCCGATCAACTCCTTGCTCTGTCCTCCCACAGGGAGTGTTAAGCAGAGCTGTGAACTGGAGGGAACTTGAGAAGCAGTACGCCACACACACCGCCTACGAGGACGAGATCGTCCACATGCTGGAGTACTGCGGGGTGAGAGGACGTCCAGGTTAGACATCCTTGTTTTGTCTCTTTGCAGCATCCCAATCAAAATGTGTGTTTTCTCCGATCCCCGCGTCTAGACGGACTCTTTCAGGATGGGCCAGGACTTTGTACGGGACGCCCCAGGCAGCTTCGACAAACTCTCAGACATGTCCCTGTCTCCTGAGCTGCTGTTGCAGCATAGGGACACCCGGGATGGTTTGGAGCGCATGCTGTCGTCCTCTATCGGAGGCAGTCGGACGCAAGTCAGTGCACTTCACGGCAGGAGCGCGAGTCACGATGTGGGCCAGCATCGCTCGCTGCAGCGGGAGTCACTCTGCTTCATGAAGGGCGTGATGGATGAGTGCACACACATCGCCAACTTCTCAGGTGAGGAGAGGAAGCAGAGGATGAGATGAGGCATTATTATTATTATTCGTATAGGTCTTTATTCACCCGGAACTTTAAAAATATATAATATATGTTTTTTTCGGTTTTGCTTTAGTGTTCGATATTTACTTAAGTTTAACTAACACTATATTTGTATGACCCCTTTGTATGACCATCCATCCACACTGCCATCATTTTGACCATTTTTCTGCCCTTTTTACTCCTCTGTCTGAACCTTATGTCTTCTACTCCACTCCTCTGTCTGTCTGTCTGCCCCTGCCCTGCTGTGTAACCGTTTAAATTTCCTCACACCTTCAATCAAACCTTCTGCTCCAAAGACACACTGCCACTGTTCACGCCGCTGTCTGCTGTTCTGTCCCAGACATTCTATATGCTCCTTTACTCCTCAGCCTGTTTGCCCTCTGACACTGACACACGCTATCTGACCTCTCTTTGACCCTGTTTCTGATATTCTACTGCTCTGAGACACTGTCTGCTATATCTTATTGACATTCTCCTTCCCCTTTCTACAGTTTTGATTATTGTCCTACCCCTAGACCCACCTCTAACTCTGTTTTCCTCTCTACTCTGTAACTTTCATGCTCATTTCTGACCTTTTTCCAAACTTTCTGTGCTTTCTTCACTTCCTAGTTTGCTCCTTTATCCTCCTTTACCTGTCGGATAGTCTTACTAATCCAAGTCTGATCTTTTAACTGCTTTTCTACCATTCTTTGACCTTGCATTCACCTCTTTCTGACAATTGACCTGCCCTTTTACGCTCTTTGACCCCCCTGAACCCCTCTGAACTTACACTGTATTTGCCCTCTTTCTCACTTCTCATCTTTTATCTCTGTCTCTGATGTGGTTTCTGGCCTGCAGTTTGCCCCTGTACCCCTCGATGTGATGCTCTCTCTGCCCCGGTGTTTTCTCCGCAGTGCCGGTCGATCCCGATCTGATCATCATCGTCCAGGCTAAAGAGGACGCCTACGTGCCCCGCTCTGGCGTGCGCAGCCTGCAGGAGGTCTGGCCTGGCTGTGAGGTTCGCTACCTGAACGGGGGTCACGTTACGGCCTATCTGTTTAAACAGGCGATGTTCAGGTCGGTACGAAATTAGGTCTTAAAAATGCTTCACTTTAACCTCATTTGGTAACCAATAATTACACAATTTAATGTATTACTAAACAACAGGCTGTACTTTTAATCAATTTATAATTGCTTTATAAAGGCAAGTTAGTTCCCTCACCAGCCTCAGGTTTTTTTTTTTTTTCTCTTTATTGAAATCTCTGATATTTTTTTAACATGATCTTCGCTAGCAATTGTATAATGTACACATTTTGTTTTGTTTTCTGTCACTCAAATCTGCAGACGGGCCATTTACGATGCCTTCGAGCGGTTTGTTCAGAAGTATCCCTTATTATTATAGCCACGGATCCTCCGCCGTGTTGTTCCGACACCTACAACAACACACCAGGACGGATCTTGAACCTAAACCTCTCAACACCATGGTGCTACTGAAGACATTTACACATCACTATTACAGTATAAAGTTCATAGACATTTCTGAACTATAATTAACATCATGCCTTCAGAACCAAAGCCAGACTGTATTTCATCCACGCCGTCTATTATTTTTATTCAACTATTTCTATTATTTTTAAACATCCTCAGCCAGATGTTTGAACCCCAGATACATTTATTAATCACCGTTCACTGCCAATATGAAAACAGCGTGCATCATGCTATGAATCATCTTTTATGATTAAAAATTCAAGTATTAGAATTTACAAAGGTGTTATTTTTATTATTTTTTAAAATCTCTTAAATAATGTATTTCCTAAATCTAATAAATACTTTTTCAACCCCTTACATTTCTGTATCTCAACCATTAAATAAAAAAAACACACTTTGACGACTGACCGTATTGCTGTTTATCTTACATTTAAAAGAGACAACGTTTTAGCGCTCTACAGAGGTTACAGCTTAAATGAAATTAATCTGATAATTAGTCCTGAGAATGTTTTTAACAGATGAGTGATTTTTTTTTTCTCTTCAGCAAAGATCTTCTCCTAAATCTGAGAGTAGAAGCTACTTTTATTTTTTATACACTCCCATTCGCCTGTTTAGATGCTGTTTAACTCCATGGTCATTCTTAAATTTATTGTTTTTCCACACCGTAAAAAATACTGAAGACGTCCGAAATACACAATAATCTCTTTTGAACAGGTGATATTGAGACGTATCTGCTACTTTTGCTCTGTAAATCCTTCATAACTGCTTATCATGGTGCTTGATGGGTTTTGCAAATGCACTTGACAATACTGTTCTTGCAAGAACTGTTCCAGAACAGCTGACCTTCCTGTCTTAAAATAATAACTGACTGTTGTTGTTGTTACTTAATTACCTAATTTCATGTGTTATTTCATAGTTTTGAAAAAATATTAGTGTTATCCTAGAATGTAGAAAATAAATCCACTTAAACTTGTGTTTAAACTTTTGACTGGTGCTGTATAGAGCTACTTTTATTTTACATGATTTGTTGTTCAGACAAATTAGTCTGAAAATGGCTACAAAAAGACTACAGGAAAAGAACTGATTGAGTGATGATTAAACTGTTTGTGTACTGTATGTGAGAGAGAGGTATTGGGGATGGCTATGGGTTTGTTGAGTGTGTGCACACAGACACAACTCCACACAACACGGTATTGTACAGTAACGTTTTGTCATTGAGAAAACTCCTCAGGCATGACAATAACGTGTGACTAGATAACATGTCCATCATTTAAACAGAAAACTATATTAGCGGATAAAATTCAAAACTGACGAATTGGGTTTCGGGTTTTTCAGCTGTCCTTGTGGAAACGTATAATGAGGATTTCCATTTGTTCCATGAAGAAATTTTAATCCTCAATGTTTTCTGACTGAGAGTCAGATAATGTCTATTTGTATATCATATTTGCACATGTATATATACATATATTTTTTTTTATTAGTGATGCTGTTTGTTTGGTTTATTTATTTGTTTGCTGTCATAATAAAATTATTTTTATTTATTTATAATAAATATAACCTGACACGCTCAATATGGCACTACTTTCTGAGGCATGCTGTTATACAAAAATAATGCACTATAATAAAATAATAATAAAACTCCTGACCAATCAGAATTGAGCATTCATCACTTGTGGTTTAATGAATTTTAATATTTGTCAATGAACAGCTGATAACATAAGTGGGAGAAAACAAGACTCATCTCATACTTTGCTGGCAATGTTAAAGAATTTGAAAAAATATTAAACTGCACTTACCCTGGTAATTCCATAATTAGTAAAGTATGTGGACATTGCGGGTTTATGTACATTCTGTAACTAATAGGAGAATGTATTCTTCATCTTTGTTTTTTAAACTTGGGGTGTGGTACAATCTTTTTGGCGGCAACTTCAAAATATATATTTTTTTCAATTTTATTCATGAATCTTGTATTTTCGATTTAAAAGATATAATATTTTTTCTGCTGCAGTAACAAATAATTTTAATAAATAGTAAATTTTTATATTTTAATGGCCAAATTCTACATTCATGTACATTTTTTAAATCACATTGCCTAAAAACTATCACCTTTCCTCTGGGAAATCCAAAACCTATTATTTTATAGAAAACCACAAATTTGTAATTGTTATTTTTGCAATTATTTTTTTTCAATTGTCATTGAAAAGCATAATATCATGAAAACATAATATCATGACATATATCAATATCATGAAATATCATGTGCATGTTTACCGTTAATGCATGTACATGAAAATTACAGTACATGCAATATTATAACCCATAGTCTATACCACTTTATCCTGTTTACAGGGTCATGAGGAGCCTGGAGCCTATCCCAGGAGACTAAGGGCATGAGGCAGGGCACACCCTGAATCGGGTGCCAACCCATTGCAGGGCACACACACACTTATTCACACACTGCAGGACAATTTGGGAACACCAATTAGCCTAACCTGCATGTCTTTGGACCGTGGGAGGAAACCCACCAAGCACAGGAAGAACATGCAAATTCCATGCACACAGACATGAGGCAGGATTCGAACCCAGAACCTAGAGGTGAAAGGCGAGGGTGCTAACCACTAAGCCACCGTGCCATCAGGATTATACCCATATTCATTCAAATTCAAATTTTCTAATTCATATTTTATTTGTCACATACACAGTCATACACATTATGATATGCTGTGAAATGCTTAAACGGCCTTAAAATGTAAAAACAGTTAATAAGAAATAAATAGAACAAAATATTTAAAAACGTATCTATACAATGAGAGAAAACATAAGGATGAATTTCAATGGAGTTAGCTTTAAAAATTTTAATTTTATGTCCAATAAAAAATCTTACAATTTTATGTCCAAAATTCTCTCACCTTTTAAAAAATCTTCTACTAATGTATTGTCTGACAAAAGACAACCAAATCTAAACAAGAGCTCACATTATAAAAGCACCCTGGTGAACTGCTTGTTCTCACACTTTGCCCACAGCCAATATGGCGGCCGTGTTGTTTTTAAACCGCACCGAAGCTCTTCCGCCCTCAGTGTGCGCGTATGACCTTTGACCTCGCGCAAGCGTGCCATCATGCCAGCCCAGTCCGCCATATTGACTGTTGTCTTTTGCCTTGAGAAGAAGATAAGCGAGAACATTTGCGGCGCTTGGAAAAAAGGGGGGGAAAACCCACATTTTTTTATAAACCCCAAATAGCTTTTCAGTCAAGCTCGTAAACCAGCGCAAGCCCGTGCCGAGGGGGATTTATCGAAATGGCCAGGAAGAAGAGCAAGCAGGTCGGAGTTGGGAATAAAGAGCAGAGTTTGTCGAAGAGTCCCGGCGGAGGAGGAGATGCAGGAGCTGCAGCCAGGAGCGCTCAGGTAGCGTAAGCTCACCCTGCTAACCAGGCTAACTGTAATCCGGGGCTGAATTACTCCAAACGCCCTCGTGTTGGATTTATAGCGCACTACATGGGGCGTAGAATGCGTTATTAACCCTCATGTGTAGTGATTCCGGAGCTGGTGAGGATGCGAGGGCTGCTCCGCTCCATCGCTGATTACCACAATAAGATTTTCTTATTGTGATTATTTTAAATGTACCCACAATTCAATATAGATTGCAAGCGTTTCGGATGTACGACGCTTCATGATGTGTATGCTTTAAGTCATAAAATGTATAGTTTGCACTTATAGATTAGATTCGGGCGGAGCACCTTGCCTGCTACCAACCTGCGGTAAATAAATTGTGAAAACTATACATATATTAAAATATGACTTTTTCAATTTTTTTAAAAACAAGAAATTTTGTTTCCTGGCTATTTAAATGATGGGTTTATTCATAACGGCCTTAACGTTATTTTCTTTCCTCCGCACCCGCATTTGTACAAATCCCGCCTCCCGCTCTTGTTTGTGACCTACCCCAAAGCAGCCTGCTGATTGGATCGCAGGCACGTCAAATTGACGGATTAACCAATCGCGACAGAGCATACGGAAAATCGTTGGAATACGGGTAGGAGTTGTAATAATATGACTATCCGAAGCTAGCGTCCTCAAGTCAGTTTGTTCCTGAACTACATTATTATCAATATTAATTATTTGCTGCAAGAATTAAAGCGAGCTTTTCGTTTTAATGAAGGATGTGTGTGTGTTTATTGTGCACCCGTGATGTACTTTCAGTTTCGTTCTAGCACACAATGTGACAGTTGTAACAGAAATGAACAAGGGCAGTGAGGGGAAAAGTCTGCGCTCGTTCACGTGCTGCGAGGCTCTCCAGGACGCGCGCAAAGAAAAAATAAATAAACCTTTAAGCAAATTAAAGGTCAGGTATTTGTGATGCACGAGGTTACCCTGGTGTTGTTGTTGTTGTTTTTTTTTTTGGGGGGGTTGACCGTGTGTATGTTCACGGTGTCTGTCAGAAGTTAGGGTTTTGTTTTGTGACGTCACATGGGACCACTAATTGGTAGATATTTAAAACAAGAAACACCCTCAGGATTTATTCTGAGCACAGGTTCTTTTTCCCTGGGAGGAAGAACAGGGACTTAATTGTGGTGTAAATGTAGACAGGTGGGCGTGTCCGCCCCCAAAAGACCATGTGCTTTTACAGCTCTTCTCTTGAGACAGACACATCAGGTGATGATCGCTTTTTACTTTTAGTATTAGGTTTTTTCCGGGAGTGTTTCCGAGAACACCTGATCCCAAAGTCTGGCTCATTTTCATCGCAATCGGGTCCCAGAGTACTCTTGAAAAGGTGTGTGCACGGATTGAATCGAATGTGGAAGCCAATCGTACCTGAACACGGAAGTAGATCCCTGTTTATACGTGACTCATCAGTGCCGTCTGTCTCCTGTGAAATCTCAGTTGGCATCTAGCACGCCCCAATCTCATCCTCCGCCTTACAGCTGATGCAGTCAGAAGGCACACAGGAGCGTTGCTCTTGATGTTTTTTTTTATCAAATTAGGTTACACGTGTGCAGATCCTAATGACTGCATGCTATTATTACCTGCAAATGGAGTGTGCGGTCAACTCGCTGCCGCTCCTCACGCTGTCTCAATGTTTCGTCAGCCCGTACTCCTGTCTGTCGTACGCACTGCCTACTGTTACATTCGGGGAGGAACGGCTGTGACATGCACACAGCATGGCATAAATGTTGACGAGGGCGCTTCCTACTTTAACATTTTGTGAGGAACTCTTGTGACGGAACTACCTGTGCAAACACCACAAACACTGTCCACTGGCCACCAAGGATTTCTGTTTCTGTATATGTACTTTATATATAGATAGATAGCATGAAGGTTAACATTCTCATTCTCTATTTCTCTTGTGTTTAATGGCCCGTCACTAACCAAGTAGGTGCATACCGCCACCTGCTGTATCAGAGGGTGTAAATACACACCCGTACCCGAGTACGGAGAGTAAAAAAAAAAGAAAGAAAAAAAACGATGTGCGGGGGAGCAGTCGTTCCTTCGAGGCTAATGTGAATCCTCAGTTAAAAAAAAAGAAAAATCTCACATAGGGTGCACAAGCTTTTAGTAAATGCAGAGATTAATTACATGCCAGAAGGAATCTTCAGTGTCGGCACTTTTTTTAACAGCAAAAAGAGAGCTACGTCACGATGGTCAGTGACTGTTGCTATTAGCAACAATGAATAGATAAATGTGTTGGTACTTATTTTTCCTATAGTTAGTTTATTATTTTCCTGTAACAGCATGTACCTGTTTTATTCTTCACTAAATTTGCATTTACGTTTGTTGCTTACTGGTCGATGCTCATCATTTCCCTGTGAATTGTAAAATCTCTTTTTTGTTGTTTTTGTAAAAAAAAATTGTGGTGTTAGACTGTGGAGTAAAGTGAAAAGTGTAAACGTCTGACCGAACTCCTTCCCTCTCCGCAGTCGGTGCACACGTGCTGCTTGCTGTGCCATCGGGAGTTTAACGACTGGGGCTCGGGCCTTGCCAACGGGCTCCCGAGCCACGGCTCGAAGCTAGCTGACGCCGTCCCCGCGCTCTCGCAGGCCCTGCTGAGGGAGGCACCCGGGCGCAAGTTGGCAGACGCCGTGCCGTCGTTGTCGCAGTCGCTGCTGGGCGAGGTGCCGCTTTGGATCTGCCAGAGCTGCCGGAAGAGCGTGGAGGAAGAGGAGCGGAGGGCGGTGCATGACCAAGGCATGCCGGTGAGTAGGGCCGTGGAGGTGAAGAGCGTTACGGTTCTGCTACAAAGTGGTTCACTAAAGCACTGACTGTGGAAGTGTGACCCATGATCCCGCTTTGTGGTCGCAGAGTGATGAACAGATGATAATTTAGAGCTTCTTCATGTATGACTTATTTCCTTTTAATAAACAAAACCCAAGTTATCGGTTTGCAAATCAGACTAAAGAGAGTGAAATAAAGTAAAGCTCTCAAAAAGTATACTTCGTTTTTTTTCCCCCACTTGGTCTTGGGGTAAATATTGTCCGAGACCCTGCTGCGGAAGCTTCTTGAGTAACTCAAACGGCAACAAACGTAGAAACTGGTTTCCACGTGTGTAACGTAGAGCGTGTTTTCTCACGGTGCCGTGATGCTCCTGTGCTGAGGGGAAAAACCAGTTGTGCTTGTTGTGTCGCATGTCGACAGCAGTCTTGTGTTCAATTAAAACATCCGATGTTATCCAGCGCTTCACCGTAATTAATTAATTAAGATTAAGATTGAGATTAGTTTAGAATGAATTATTTTTAAATCATTGCAATTGTTACATTTCTTTCACTTTTATATTGCGGCGCTGTTGAATCCTCAATTCTGATTGGTTGGAAAGTGTTTGATGGATTTCCTGTAAATGCAGATCTGACAGAAATTCACCTGCACGATTTCATCCAAAAATCACATTACAAGTATTTTGACATTTATCACAATCGTGATTTAACCAGCATCATGTAATTATTAAGTGTAATTGTAGCGAATGTTCACTGAAAGCTATTTATCTTGGCAACCGTCAAATAACGACATTAAGAGGATTAGACTAACAGATGTCAGAAGTAGTAAAATAGACACAGTGCTATAGTAATACTAATAATAATAATATTGATAATAATTAAACTTTTCTACACCAACATTTTTAAATACATCTCTGAGCTTTAACACATTGGAAAAAACAAAAATATAATACAGTCAAAATCAAATGGCTATTAAATGACTATAAAATTTCTAATAATCATGTATTTAAACATAATTTAAAATATATCTCTGCGCTTATAAAGTTATGAAGCAATACAAAGTTGGTGTAACTTAAAAGTCAGGCAAAAAAAATGTGTACACCCTTCAAGAAAAGAAAAACTTGTATAAATATTTTAATACTAAATTTATTGTTTTATATTGATACATATGATAATACTTTTGTCCCAGCACAATGTACACTGTTTTTATGGTTGATTTAGGTTGTTAGTATGACCAATAATAATAATAATAATAATATGCAAATTTCCTTTGTACAGTCCGAGTTCTAAATGTCTGTGACGTCATTACCATGTTCCAGTAGCAGTACAATTTACATGTAGTAAAAGTAACTGTTTTATCGTCATTGTTCCATGCTGTGTTGTCGCACGGATCCGTGCCGTTTGAGTTTTATTTTTTAATTTTTTATTTGTTTATTTCTTTTTTCTAAAGATGATCTTGTTCACGGTGTGAAACTCGGCAGAGCGTGCGCGACTGTCAGTTACACCCTTCTTATTCTTTTTACGGCAGCTGGCACCCGCTGCATCTTCTGCCTCTCAGTACGCGGACAGTTCGCTCTCCCGCTAGCAGAATGAACAGGTACAGTGGCGATAGAGCACGAGCGAACTGTCCGCTACTCATTAATAGATCGCGGATGGCAGGCGGACAGATTTTTTTTAAAAAGGGTCGGCAAGTATACATGGGCGGCCGTCAATGCCAACATGGGTCAAATGGCTTTGTCTTATATATTCGCACCCCTCCTTCAACTTCATTATTATTATTTTTTTTTTTACACTGTTTTATCATAAAAATGATCGATTAATACAGCTATATAAATGTATCATAAAAATAGTTTCATAGTGAAAGTAAGTCAATAATCATATATTTAATAACAAACACGATTTGTGACGATGTTAGTTATCATGCAGTTAGCCCAATCTGCATGTCTTTGGACTGTGGGAGGAAACCGGCGTCCCCGGAGGAAACCCACAAAGCGTGGAAAGAACATGCAAACTCCATACACACAGACCCGAGACGGGAATCGAACTCGGACCCTTGAGGTGCAAGGCGACATGTATATATCAAACTGTGCAATAAGACACTGTGTGTAAATCCATAAATATTTTTATAGTTATATCTTCCACCAACGATAAAATTAATATACCTTGGAAGCAGAAGAAACCTTCTTTTTTTAAATGTATTTGCTTGTTCGTTTGTCTGCCTTGTTTTCTGTTTATTTATCTATCTGGCTCTCTGTCTTTATCTTTTTATTAATTTATTAGTCAGTTTGTCTGTCTTATTCCATTTATTTGTTTGTTTATTTATTAATATCTTTTATTTGGTGGATTTATCTGTTCTTATTATTGTCTTTATTTATTTATTCATTTATTTGTCAGTCTGTCTGTTATTCTGTCGATTTATGTTTGTCTGTCCGGTTTTGGCCGTCATTCGGTTTATTTATTAATTTGTCTTAGTGTTCGTTGTTCTATCTATCTATCTGTCTAAAAATACTGGGGGTGGGTGAGCAAATAGATCTACTGTTTTAAGTATTTAATAAACTCGTCTCGTTACCGTGTTGTGCTAGAATTTTTTTTTTTTTAGTCATCTCGCCCACCCGGAGTGAAAAATATGTTTTAGCGGTTGAAATTGTTTTTATTTAAATCAGTGACAGATGGAGCCTGATGCATTTTGTTCTTGTGAATATGTTCCACGTCTTTGGTGATTTAAAAAAAAAAAAAAGGGAAAACTGCTTCACATTTCTTCTTTTTCATACAGTTTCATACATTGAATACGGAAAGGGTGAAGACTAGATAATCTTACGGCACAGCCTTGAGTTGTATAAATGTTCAGGGATCGAAAATAAATAATAAAAAAACCATCATGTTATCCTCTAATACGTGTTTGTACTCTGATCTGTTCGAGTTTGTTGTTTTTTGGAAAGTTGTGGAACGTGCAACACGTATGAAATTGTATTGCAATATCGTGATCCAGGATAATAATAATAATAATAAAAAGAAAACTATGATTATTGTGACATTGCGATAATCAGCACACACTCGCTTTTCAGCCAAATAGGTTAAAGACTTGTTTCTTCACTCAGACCTTAATATCGGTCAATTAGAGGAAACTCCCATAGACACAATAGCATATGGACTGCAGACTGTGTGTGTGTGTGTGTGTGTGTGTGTGTGTGTGTGTGTGTGTGTGAGAGAGAGAGAGAGAGAGAGAGTCTGAAACTGTTTGCATTAAATGCATTAAATGCCAGTGATGCATTATTATGATCGTATCATGTTTTAGCCCAATTCATCTCACGGAGTTTTTTTTTTTAAATAAGTGTTTGTTTCAGTTTACTAATATAATTGGATGAGCTGTGTTCCAAGATTGACTGTATTTACACAGGGATGATTGATTCTGTGGATAAATATACTAAATTAGCCTCGATGTACAAATTTATGTTTGCTAAACTACATACGGGGTGATTTGCATTTTAGAAATCCTTGTTATAAGTCACCGCTACTGATCCATACACCTGCCCAGTGATGACTATGAATATCTTCCATGTTGAACGTAGGAGTGGTGTTAATGTACTAAAGGATTCTACTGTATATTTTGCATAAATAAGCTACATCTTTGCAAGAGTTTTGTTTTCCATTAGGGGAAAGTCCGCACCACTCTCCACCACCCACCAGCGTCGTAAAAGCGCCAGATAACGGACGTGGGCCTTGCTAGGTGATCTTATCCAAACACCGGTTTCCTGAAAGCGCACTGATTATTTACACACCGCGACCGTTCTGTGGAAAAGGCTAAACTTCCGCCTGCTATTTCCCCAGGGCCTGGCTTTCCATTTATGGAGTCATTCTCATACGTTAGTTAGTTATTTAGTGACTGGCTTGTCAGGTGATTAACATTTTTGTGTCTGTTTTTTTTTTTTTTTTTTTTTTGCAGGCACCGCTGTCCCACTCGTCTTCGTGCAAGTCGCAGAATTGTGGGAACGGTTACCCAGAGCAAAACTCGGTGGACTGGGATCCCAGCTCCTTCCTGTCGGCCCGGAAGCTCTCGGGACTCTGGAACTCGACACACGCGAATACGGGGACTCATTGCACCCACGGCACTGCTACTCACTCTCAGCAAGGTGTGACCTCCCTCTCTCCTTATATCGCCTCTATTTTGGTCACAAATCCAGTTATTTATTAACATATGCATTGTTGAGTCCTTGAATCTTATTGGTCAGAATGAGGTCAGGGCGAAAGCATCACAGGTTTATATATCGATGTAAACGTTTCTATAGTCAGCTAGCAAAACGTATGTTGATTTTTTATTTGATTTGATTTTTTTGGTGTCCCCAGTGCTAGCGGTATGTATGTATGTTAGACGTGGCTCGATCTTCTATGCGTATGGCATGCTTTAGAGACGGCATTACTCTCTCGGCTGCTGTTCTAGAAAGTTCATCATCTCGCCAATCAGATTCAGACCATTCAGCTATTCTTAGTCATAACAGGTCTAACAAGGTTATTTTTAGGTCATTCTTACAGTAATAAATTATGACCTCATCTCTGCTATTCTACTCAGGCCCTTCGTGGTCTATTTTTATTCCAGTCTGTCCTTATCTTTTTCTGTCTAATAAAGAAATTATTCTTTTTTTTTTTGTATACGAAAAGAATACTCCTGCAGTTTTTCAACCTTATTTTACATTCATGCATCATCATCATCTTCCTTCATTTCTTCTGTTCTGTTCCGCTTTTCTATACTTTGTAATAGTTTTTAAAAACCTATTCTAGTTGAATTTCATAGTCATGTGGATCTGCGTTCTTACCCCTTGCTGACTTTCCCCTTCTTTGCTGTTTGGTGTTTGTAGCAGGCGGAACGGCAGGACCAACGTGTCACGATAAACGATCGTCTCACGAGGCGTCCGGGACCAAAGTGTGTCCCTACAGTCACCCGGCGTCCCCCAGTGCCACATCAACCGCTACGCCACTCTCTACCTCCGCTGAGCTCTGCAAGACCTCGGCCAAGCACTTCAAAACCATGTGTAGGAGACCAACTCCTCCAGGTACAGACACACACACACACACACACACACACACACGTTCTGATTAATATTTAATGATAAAATTACAAACTGCAGCGGTTGTCACTTATTTTTCTCAGGTGAAGCGTTTCATCCGAACGAGCAGCACCAGCCGTCGGCGGATCTGTCAGTTCCACCCAACAGCCCCACGGGTCTCTCTTCTTCCCAGAATTCCTCTCTGCTGCCACCCTCCGCCAAGCCCCCATCAAATCAGCACGCGCCGTTCACTCCGCTAGCACCAAACCTCGGCACCAAGCACTCGGGCACGCAGGACAAACCCAGCACCTGCAAAAACGCCAAACTGAGCTCCTCTATGATGGGCTGCAATCATCCGTGCAACGGGCATAACACCAACGGCGCCAGCGCAGCCTCCACTAACACAGCGCACCTAACAGCCAGCACGTGCAGGTATGCATACACAGTGATGGAGCAGAGCAGTTTTTTTTTATTTTGCTCTAAACGTTGGCTCCTAATGCAGTGCTTCTGGTTTAATCGATGCCCTTTATCGATGTTTACAGGGACCAGGCGTGTAAAGGGCACAAGCTAGTAAACGGTTCGTCATGCCAGCAGGCAGCGTGCGAGGGGGACGAAGTAGAGGACGAAGACAGCGGTTCGGAGCGCAGTTCCTGCGCCTCCTCTTCCACGAACCAGCGCGACGGCAAATACTGCGACTGCTGCTACTGCGAGTTCTTCGGACATAACGCGGTAATAATGCTGTAAAGCTCGGACGGACTTTAACGGCACTGCACATCTCGTGAGTTAGAGCTAGAGACAGGCCAGGATTAGATTTGTCCACTTGTGTCTCACTTGACTTGATCGCTTTCAAGTTATGCTTAGAATTGTCCTCAGTGATTGGGGAGCTGATATGGTGTGCCACAAGATTCTGTTTTAGGCCCTCTGTAATTTTGCTTTAACCTGCAGTCTTTTGGATATGTAATTCATAAATATAATATAATAATAATAATATTGAAATATGAAAAACTATATTTTAGACATAGAAAAACATTTTAGATTATTTAAAGATTAAAATAGACACAGAATGTTCAACGAATTATGGAACAAATATTAGTTCTTAAAATTATTGTGATTCATATGTATGTTTAGCAAGATTTGACAAATATTATTTTTAAATGGATTTAAAAGCAGTTGGCATTTCTTATGTTCTCTGCATTAACAGAAGTGCTTAGGGTGGATTGTTACTGTTTCTATATAACGACTTTTTATTGAATACAGAACTTGAAATATTTGACTGTTTAGAGTGCGCTCCTTTAAAACACTAGAATCGTAAGATTCTGTTAGCCTGCTTATGAAGTGCTAATAGGGTAAATTATTTAGCCAACTCTGAGTTGTTATCCAAAAAAAATAAATAATAAGAAAAAAATGTCCAACATGAGGCATTTTGTCCTGCAGCCCCCTGCGGCTCCCACGAGCCGGAACTACGCGGAGATCCGAGAGAAACTCCGCTCGAGACTGACCCGTCGTAAAGAGGAGCTGCCTCAGAGGCAGGACATGGACCCAGCTGTAACAAGCGCCATAGATCACCGGGACGTCGATGAGCTTCTCCATTTCATCAACTCCACAGAACCCAAAAGGGTCAACAGCGCCAAGGCGGCCAAACGTGCGCGCCACAAACAGAAAAAGAAGGTACCGCAAATTGATACACAAATTAAGTCAACAATGAGGCAAAGATTATATTGACAAACAACAACCATACCAGTCTGGTAACATTTTATTTAATTAAACACATTTTGTTGTACAAATGCAGAATATTTATATATTTGTTTTCCACGTCCCTGCATTCTGTTCAGGAGAAGGAGCGTGCGCAGCAATCAGGTGGCGAGCAGCATTTGTCCTCTTCTCCTCAGCCAGAGGCGATGGACGAAGTAGAAGAGGAGGAGCGCGCTCCAGACGGCGAGGCCGGCCGGCTACTCGAGTGGCCTCAGCTGGAGCTGGAGCGCGTCAACAGCTTCCTGACGTCTCGCCTCGAGGAGATTAAGAACACCATCAAGGACTCCATCCGCGCCTCATTTAGCATGTACGACCTCAACCTCGACGTCAGCGACTTCCCCAAAAAAGCCGCCTCGCTGGAAGGCCAACGACTGCTGCCTCACCTCAACGGTTCGGCGCCTGAGCCACAGCAGATCGACCTGGACCTCGCGCCGCTCTCTTTCAAAAACTTTAAAAAGAGCGTGAAGATTCTCCAAGGCCTGACTGGCGAGAATAACAACAGCAGTCCTCCTCCCACCATCACCCCCGAGACCCCGGCCCCTGAAAACACCACAACAACCACCACCACCACAACCACCACTGACACCACTCCTACGCCCAACGACACGCCCAAATCCAAAGACGAGACCAAGAACACCACGGGCAACGCCGCCAAGACAAAGAAGGCCAAGAAAAACCAGCGGCAGCAGCAGGAGCAGGCATCCCAGGAGCAGCAGGTGAACTCCAAATCAGCTAGAGCGACATCTGGAAATCAGGATAAAAGCATCGAGGTGGAGAAAGGAGCCAGGGGAGGGTGCAGAGGAGCCCAGCAGCATGGCGAGGGACAGAAAACGCCGAGCAAAAAGCTAGAGGAGAGCAAGCAATTCTCAAAGCACAACGGGAACGCAGCCCCGAACGGGAACCATCACTCGGGTTCAAACACACAAAGGGGGAAGAATGACAACGATGCGCGTAATAACAGATCCGAACAGGAAGCGGAGAGGAAAAGTCTCTCAAACAATGTGGTCAACTTTCAGAACTCACAGCAGCAACAACAGTCCAAAGGAAAGAACAAGAAGAACAAGAGCAAGACGGAAACGTCCAGTAGTGCTATTGGTAAGTTAATTTTTTTTCTTTTCCTTTATGGTCTGCTAAATTATTGGTGATGACTTTATTCTGATCTCTATAACTTAAAATTCTGGAATATCTGGAATATTACATGCAGACTGTAACTGTAGGTTCCGCATCAAACAGCCTCCCCGCCCCCCCCCCCTCCCCGTTCCTGCTTCTAGTTTTAGGGAAAACAGATATTCAGTTCATCAACTGGTGTCCTTGAGTGTCCTTTTGTAGTGATAGCAAGATTCCTGTTTCTGCTCCTTTTTTTTTTTTTTTTTTTTTCCTTTCCATCTTTTTTTAATAAAGATTTTAATTTTTTGTCACAAAGAGGGCATTCTTGTTAATTTGTTTAAGCACTTAGATCTGATGTTCCTAAAGAACCTTTGCTTTACTACAATTATAAAAAAATTTTTGTTGTTGTTGTTTTTTTTTAACAGATGACGTGTTCCTGCCTAAAGACCTGGATCCGACTGAGATGGATGAGATCGATCGTGAGGTTGAATACTTCAAGAGGTGAAGCTTCGTCTAGAAATCAATATATAATTCGAACAGATAATGCAATTAGCAGGTAAAAGTGGTGGTGTGACATATTACTAATTAAGCTATGATCTCAGCACCACTGATTAATGGAACCGTGACGGCGTTCCTCCTCCTGCTGCATGTCATTATATATTCGGGCCTCGTTCACTAAACAAAAAACTAATATCAGTACTGGAGCTCAGTTATACCTTATATGCACATACGGCATCACACTAAAAAGAGCTGAATTTTTACAACCTGCCGAAGGTATTTTTCTCCTTATTCACTATTGTACAAGGGCGTTCAGGTCAAACCAGGACTTTTGATTGTGCAGAACACAGTTATGAGAGTAAAAGTTCTCTTTATTTCTCTATATAATCCCCTGCTACACTACTGCACTCATCCCAGTGTTTTACTGGTGCTTGGATACCATCAAGGAAGAACGTTTCCTCCGGCGCCATGATCGGACTGTGCCTGTCTGATTCAAGTCTGACACGGCGGCCTCCCAGGAACTCCTTTAATGGCCTTTCCAAACTTGGAGCGAGGTCAGGACTGTACGGAGGATGTAACAGTAACTCCTAGCCGAGTTCCTGTAACATGCACGTGGTGTTGGTAACGGTTTGGGATCGTCATTTTACGGACTCACGGCCTTCTTTAAAACATCTGCACCGTACAATTGTTTTACTGCAGCTAAGAGTCTCATCACCTCCTTGTGCTTTAAGTCTTGTTAAACGTGGATGGTCGGTACCTACTTCCTTTGAGAAGTAAAGAATTAAACAATAGCCTGCGTCCACATAAAGAAAAAAGAAAAGAAAAAACACGTCTTATACTGCAGTTTAATTGAACAGTCGAGTAAATGTTTGAGGATTCCATTTCAACATTTTTAATGTTTTCATTGCAGACCAAGGGCAAAAGTTCTCTGCTTTAAGTGTACAAGTTCTGTACGTACTAAACACAAAGCCGTAAAACCTAATCAGTTCTAGTTGATGTAGTGTAATAGTGATCGACGTCCAGTCACTCCAGTGAAAACCGTTCATGTCTGTCACTGGCTTGTAATGCAGCATGTTGTCCTGCAACATATAGAAATATAAATATCTGAGGAACTGCATGTCGCAGGCAAACCAAATTAAATAGGCATCATATTGAAAGATTTATTCATCAAAATTCCAACAACATAGTAAAGCAGAGATTTTATAACAGATTTCCCAATGCTTCACAAATGTTTAGTCTGCGCATGTCCGCCTGTCTCCAACACATTCACTTTCGGCGAGTCCCTTATGTGCTCAACTGTCGCGCATACTCTGTGTGTGTGTGTGTGTGTGTGTGTGTGTGTGTGTGTGTGTGTGTGTGTGTGTGTGTGTGTATGTGTGTATGTGTGTATGTGTGTATGTGTGTATGTGTGTGTGTGTGTGTGTGTGTGTGTATATACTTTACAGTCAAGCCCGAAATTCTGACTTAAAGTTACTTTTATTCAACGAGCAAGTTTTTTTCTTGATTAGAAATGACACAGGCGTCTCCCAGAAGATAAGAAGACGATGTACAAGAGGCGTCATTGTGGAAAAAAAATAATTACTCATCTTTTATTTACATTTGAACAAAAAGTGGCATGTCAATAATCAATAGAAAAGCATTTATTGGCTATTACAGCAATCAAACGCTTCCTATAACTGCTGACCAGCTTTTTGCATGTCTCCACTGGTATTTTTGTCCTGGTGTTTGTCAACTCCTTCAGGTTGGAGGATCTCCTTGCCATCACCCTGATCTTTAGCTCCTTCCACAGATTCTCAATTGGATTTAAGTCAGGACTGTAAAACGTGAATGTTTTTGTCTGCTAACCATTTCCTCACCACTTCTGCTGTGTGTTTTGGGTCGTTGCCGTGCTGAAATGTCCAAGGCCAAGTTTCTCTGCAGACTGCCTGATGATGATGTTGAGAATTTTGATGTATCGATCCTTTTTCATGGTGCCGTTTACTGTGATTACGGTACTGGTCCAGCGGCTGGAAAACACTCCCAAAACATTAGGTTCCCACCACCAGTGGGGATGACCTTGGTGGTGATCCTTGGATATATATATATATATTTTATTTTTTATTTTTTTATTATTATCTTCTGGGACGCCTGTGTCTTTTCTAAGCAAGAAAAAACTTGCTGCTTGAAAAAAAGGAACTTTAAGTCAGAATTTGCCTGGGTTATGAATAATTTCAAGCTTGACTGTGTGTGTATATATTGGTGTTTTTTTTCTGCTTGTTCAAAGCTGCTGATTCGTGCAGTCCCGATGTACAGATCTGCAGACTAAGCTCTTTGTCTCGTCGTTTTTTCTCCACAGGTTTTGCCTCGATTCGGCAAAACAGACGCGACAGAAGGTGGCCGTAAACTGGTCCAACTTCAGCCTGAAAAAGATGCCGTCGAACGCAGCGCAGTAACGCAGCACGCACTCTCACACAAAAACACTCACTCTGTCTCTCTGTCTCACACATACACAAACATACGCCTGGATGAAGGGAAACGGAAAACCCCCTCCGAAAGAACTTCCCAATATGACTCGACTCTGACTCTTGGTCTCTAGCCTGTAGCCACTGTACTCCTGATTCGATCGGCTGGAGGTCGCCGTCTATCTGTCTGTCTGTCTCCGCCCCTCTCTCTGTATGCCACGGGACCCATTCGACCACGCAGTCTGTAATCGTCCACCGGACAGTTTTTACTGTATCTCTTAGAGAGCGGGATTACTCGCGGCAAACCTCATTGCTTCATTTTGTAGTGTGTAAATAATGATTTTACAATAAAAAAAGGTTTTAAACCCCAAACCATGCCACACCTCGGCCCGTCGACCCACAATGTCTATTTATTTATTCTTTTTACGTTTTATTTTTTATTTTTTTCCCCCAAATGGTACTTTTTATCCTGACACGTGCTCATCGACAAAAACCGCAGATACTGACATTACAGAAATGATTATTGGGTTGTTAATGTTAAAGGCGAGGACAGATTTCGAACACCAAAACCTCTCAGACTTGTCGGTATCAGACGTCTCAGGAGAAGAGGGTTCCACTAATGTTGTTTTACTGTTGGTTTTAATTTTATCCATTAAATTATGATGAAATCTGTAATTTATGCTATATAATAGCTAAAAGATATCTCCTACAAGAATTATTCAGAGACTCAAGATTTTAGATTATTATGGTGTCAAAATTAAGGGTTTTTGATCTCATTCATTTGGCTATACGACATGCATATTAATATGAATAAAATTCAAGGTCAGGCAAAGGGTGCAGGATAAGAAAAAGGTTTTTTTTGCGATTTCATTTATCTGTACTGACTTAAAGTCATATGTAAATTCTGGCAATGGAAATCAAAGAGGCTTTAAAAATTTTTTTCCCCCTTTCTTTGTTTTCCCTGCCCCTGAGACATGTGATAAATACAAGCCTGGGAATATTTAAGTATTTAAAAAAGGTTACCGTGTGGGATCATGTGAAACATATTTGGGCCTGTGAGTATAATTTCTGAAGAAGAAAAAAAAAAAAAAAAAAAAGAACACTAATATATAGAGCAATGTTGTACTGTATCTATAACCTGTGTCTAACACTTTCATCCTCCAAAATAAAGGGAAAAGCTCGTCAAGACTTCCCTTGCATGCCGCTCCAAACTGACAGTCGGGTTCCAGATTACCGTTCGAAGAGATCTCTGATTTCAGTCTTGTTACTTTGTGCTCCTGAGAACCCTGGTCTGTAGTTGCCCCGTCCCCTGTAGTCGCTTCTTGTTGTAGTTTGGCTTAGATCGAGTTCAGATGGGGAAAAAAAAAAAAACAACAACACCTTCCTGTTCTGCTGTTTTCTACATCACGATTGATATCGAGGACCTGTCCTGATTTTTTTCTTTTCTTTTCTCTTCTTCTTCCTGTTAATGATCTTCAGAGCCATGGTACAACACAAGACATTAAGCCTGATTATCACTCTGCACGTGTATGCGTCGCCACCTTCATACCTTGAGTAGACAAACCTTAACTAAAACGATTCTGTTGGGACCTGAGAATAAGATGGACGTCGCACTGTCACTTCCTTCGCTCCGCTCTGAAGGGTCAAGATGAAAACCGCGATAGGTTTTTAAATCTGTTCGTGCTGCCGTTTTCCTCTTCTACATCTCTGACGCTATCCAGGTTATACTGAACTAGGAGACATTATTTTAAACGTTTGGAATGTAGATTTATACTATACCATTAAAGGCCAAGTGTATGTTGGCCTTTTTTTTTTTTTTGCTTTATTTTTGTTTTTTTTGTTTTTTAATTATTCACTTTTGATACTGTGAAAATCTTTCGTTCAGAAAGATTAAAACATGACAGTTTTGAAAAAAAAAAAGAACAAGTGTCGTGTTTGATTTCCATAAAAAAATTCATAAGAATTTATGAATTAAAATGGTGTAGCATAACAGTTAGTCAGCTTCAGAATTATTGGCACCCTTAATGAGAACAGGCAAAAATTATTGTATAATATTTTCCTCATCTGTATTTTCAGCCAAACAGTAGGAGTTTTTTGGGTTAAAAAGTCACCGTTCTAGAAAACATATTATAGTATATCCACTTGTGTCACATAATATGCATCTGTTTATTTCTTAGTGTTTTTTTTCCCCCTCTTAGTTATCTGTATGTAGCATGCTTAGTAAAAAGAGATGACTATATACATGGAAATGCAACAAGAACATGACCCAAAAATTCTGATGACAATAAGTGGGTTTCTTCAAACATTATTAGCTGAGCCTCAGTGAGGTAATAGTTTTTTACGGCATGAAAAATTTATACTAGGGGTGCTAATAATTTAGAAACCATTGTAAGCAAAGCAAAATGTGAATGCAGTTCAGGTTATAATTCATTCATTCATTTTCAACACCGCTTATCCTGTCGCAGGTGGCCTAGCCCAGTTGATTTTGGGAATGAGACGGGGTGACCCGGAACAGGGTGCCAATCCATTGCACATGTGCACACACTACAGGCAATTTGGGAAAACCCATTGGCCTAACCTGCATGACTTTGGACTGAGAGAGGAAACCCACCAAGCAAGGGGAGAACATACAAACTCAACACACACATGCACACAAAAGTCTACACACACATAAAATATGCACACTTTGATGATAAGCAGAGAACTTTGAACACATCATGCATGTTCCTCTCCCGGTTCTTAACATCAGTTGGTAAGTGTATAGAGGCTTAACAATTTGGGTGCTTATCTTAATATTTTGGGGGCTTAGTCCAGTCTTCTCTTAGTAAGGTTTTTTTTTTTTTTTTTTTGGAGTGGACTGTCCCTACAGTGCAACTAAACTGTGCTAATTATATACACTCACCTAAAGGATTATTAGGAACACCTGTTCAATTTCTCATTAATGCAATTATCTAATCAACCAATC
>JAQQZT010000008.1:23852990-23875750 GCA_030068275.1 Clarias platycephalus | reverse complement strand
ATCAATAATTATCGATATCGACCGATATGAAACACTGATATCGTGATACAGTTTTCAGCCATATCGCCCAGCCCTATGCTTCATGTAAACATTATGCTCTTCTCACTGATCAGCATAATATTAACACATTGCTTATCAGTTATATATACGTGTAACCCGGTGACAGAATCAGGGGTTGATGAAGCTCACCCATCCCCATGAGAACCAAAAACTAGCCCTTCTGGTCCAATCCCACAGAAAAGCCAATGCATGACACACATAAAGGGAAGTACACATCATTTCTAGAGAAGAAGCTTCTCAGGAATCATATCTTCTCTAGAAACATGTTATACTTAGCATTTACTTTATTACAGTATGGAATAAAGTTACATGTATGAAAGTATAAAGTAAGTGTGTTTGTTTTATTAATTAATTAATTAATTCTTTATACTTTTAGGGTCAGAGACAGACGCTGCTATTCAGCGCCACTATGCCCAAGAAGATCCAGAACTTCGCCAAAAGCGCCCTGGTCAAACCAATCACCATCAACGTGGGCCGAGCCGGAGCCGCCAGCTTAGACGTCATTCAGGTGAATGTTTAGTTTTGCATAGTCATAAATCATGTATTAAAGCAGAGAGAGAGAGCAATAGTAGGACACATCTTGAAAAGTCGCATGAGTTAATGAATTCAGAGAGTGTACTCGGAGTGGAAACTTAATTCTTGCGATGTCATAACAGGATGGAGAAGCAGTCAGACAGAGTGTTCATAAACCTTGATAAAGTGAGTTGTCATTGCTGTAGCAGTGTTTCAACACGGTTTCATATGTTGCATAATTTTTCCACAGGAAGTAGAATATGTCAAAGAGGAAGCTAAAATGGTGTACCTTCTGGAGTGCTTACAGAAGACCCCACCTCCTGTATGTACCGCACACTTTCTCACACATTTAATCAAAATGTTCTCTTACCATCCCTATTTGTTTTTCTTATTGTTTGAGCTCCTTTTTCACTTTTGTGCAGAATGAGTATGTACACGCATCGTCCCCCGTATTGCGCTGTAAAGCAAAAATACGTTTTGCAGATAGAGGTCAAGAGGTTGAGATAATGTTCACACCTTTTTTCAGTCTAAATCTATTCAGTTTGTTTTGGGTGAGTCTGTGCTCATGATGGTCTCAGATTCCTGCTCCTGACTGATAGATATGAAACCTGATGTGGTTTCATTTGTTTTTTTTTTGTTTTTTTTAAAGAGATAATTTATACTTCCTCTCAGCTCAGAACGCTCTGGTCATGCTTCTCTGACGTCAAGATGTTACAGGCTTCAGACCCTCTCCTTTGTGTGAAAATACCACGAGATCCACAGTTTCTGAAATCATCAAACCCCAGACGTCTAATCGTAGCGTACTAACATTCCAACATACCTTATTTTGTACAATCCGCTCTCTCACAGGTGTTAATATTTGCTGAGAAGAAGGCAGACGTGGACGCCATTCACGAGTACCTGCTTCTCAAAGGCGTGGAGGCCGTGGCGATCCACGGTGGCAAAGGTAACACGCCATCTAACATACCGAACTGAGATCCTGGATGTTATTGAGTTGACTTAAGAGTTAGCATACTGCAAGCATTTAGTTTCCCCTATTAAGTGGCCCCATTGTATCACCCAAAATTACCCGTGTAGTGTAAAAGGGTTTTAGCTCTGCAGGTGTAAGTGAGGGTGGAGCTAAATTCTGGGCTAAAAATATGTAAAGGCGCACCCTGAATATATATTTATATTTAAAAAATCATTAAAAACAAGTACATGGCGACAATGTAAATCTGTTATCTTTCAAATGACTGTAGGTTTAGAAACCCTGAAATCTTACAAACCACAGCTTTAATGGTTCAGGTTCCTGACTGTAGTGCTAATCTTTCTGTTCTTCAGACCAAGAGGAAAGAACGAAAGCCATCGAGGCCTTTAAGGAAGGGAAGAAAGATGTTTTGGTGGCCACGGATGTAGCTTCCAAGGGTTTGGATTTCCCTGCCATTCAACATGTAATTAATTACGACATGCCTGAAGAGATCGAGAACTACGGTAAGAACATGAGAATGGAAGGAAGAAATGAAAGGGGGACAAAAAACCCATCATGGTTGCATGTGTGTAACAGACTGCTTTGTGGCTGCGTTATATCTAAAGATTATTTCATGATAAAATAAATGACTGACAACGTTCATACCGCAGTCTGTCTTGCAAAATGATACCTTGCATATTTGAATGCTTATTGATTTTCTGTAAATTGTTCTCTGACAGTCCACAGAATCGGTAGAACGGGTCGATCGGGCCAAACAGGAATAGCCACAACGTTCATCAACAAGGGATGTGGTAAGTCTAAAACTTTCTATATTACTATCTTCTTTTAAATCATACACCAATACAACAAAAATAAACCTGCTGGTCATACAAGCATCATGATTTGATGTGAGGAAACCTTGCACAGTATCTGTACTAAATAATCGAAAACATGTTATAGAAGTATTGGAAGTAAACCTTTAGGATGTAAGTGGGTACCATGTGTGAATTCTGATCCTTTGCCCTCACCATTGCAGAGGAATCAGTACTGATGGATCTCAAGGCCTTGCTGGTTGAAGCCAAGCAGAAAGTTCCACCAGTTCTGCAGGTGCTCCAGACCGGGGACGAAGCCATGCTGGATATCGGAGGTGAGCATTTCTTATCATTTCATTTCTGCATTTTGATTTCCAATTTTGGTCCAATAAAAACCACCCACACACAAGTTTACTGGATGAGCAACATACTGAAAGTATGCTGTATGAAACCAACCGTTGTTTTCTCCTCTGTTTCTCCCCAGGAGAGAGAGGCTGTGCGTTCTGCGGTGGTCTCGGTCATCGTATCACCGAGTGTCCCAAGCTGGAGGCCATGCAGACCAAGCAGGTCACCAACATCAGCCGCAGGGACTGTCTGGCCAACAGCTCCATGGACTTTTAAGACTCTGGATTTCCTCACGCTGTGGAAGAAGAGTGACGTCACCTTACTGCATGTGGGTTTTTGTGGGAAGGTGTATTTGTATAGTGTGTTACATATACAATATGTAAAAAATTTTACAAATATATATGTAACAATTTATATCATGTGTTACATATATAATTGTTAATGTATATTTTTTCCTTTTGATTGTATCTGTATTTTGATTGAACTGTTGTTGTTGTTGTTATTAGTCTCCCGTTGTCGTTGACGGGTCGCCTCAGCGGACCAACTGATCCGCACAACAACTTGGCACAGGTTTTTTACGCCGGGTGTCACCCTCCCATTTTATCCGGGGCTTGGGACCGGCACTGCATTCAGTGGCTGGGGTTTGGACACCGGGTGGGAATCGAACCCAGGCCTTCCGCATGTTATGTGAGAAACCTACCATTGAGCCACCAATGCCCTCCGTATTTTTGATTTAACTACACACCAAAAATTACAGTTTTATTTTAAAAACTGTTTTACTTTTTATTTATAATTTTTTTCCTGTATTCGTTGAGGAAAGTATTGAGTGCAAGAATATTTTTGATATTGTAGAATGCTACTGATGCAAAATATCATTAAAGCAGTCATATGCAAAACTGACTTTTCAATAATATTTAGACTCCAGTGTGCATGTACAAACAAACAACCAGAGGAAATAAACATTCCCTTTAAAAAAAAATTTTTTTTAATCTATTTTGTATTTTTGTATTAGTCGGGACTTAAACGAGCCAGTTCAGTTTCCCCCCCAATGTGACCTCATTTAAGAAGACACACTCCATTGACTTGTTGCTCAGCTCTGCTGTCCCCTGGTGAAGCAGGGCTCAGGGGAAGCTCATTTACATAGATGCTGAAACAGCACATTTCCAAGAGGCATGAAATGGATAAAGTACAATGAAAATATTATGAAAGTTTGTGGGTTATTTCAGCAGGAGCATGAACAGACACACTTTGTGGAAACTCTGAGACCAAGGTTAACTTGTTGAATAAAATAGTCAAATCTTATTTGTCTTTCGGCTAGTCCCTTTCAGGGGACGCCACAGCGAATCATCTGCATCCATAAATCTCCTCTTTGTCTTCCTAATCTTCCTTTAGACCTCCTGCCTGGCAGTTCCAACCTTGGCTTCCTTCTACCAATATGCTCACAATCTCTCCTCTGAACATGTCCAAACCACCTCAATCTGGCCTGTCTGACAAAACATCTAACATGAGTTGTCCCTCTGATGAACTCATTCTTGATCCATCCTTGTCACTCCCAAAGAGAACCTCAACATCTTCAGCTCTGCTACCTCTAGCTCTGCCTTCTGTCTTTTTCTCAGTGCCACTGTCTCTAATCCGTAGAGCATCGCTGGACTCACCTTGAACACCTTTCCTTTCACTCTCGTTGATACTCTTTTGTCACATAACACACCTGACACTTTTCTCCACCTATTCCAACCTGCTTGTACCCGCCTCTTCACCTCCTTTCCCCACACTTCGTTGCTCTGGAGCGTTGACCCTAAGTACTTAAAGTCCTGCACCCTCTTTACCTCTGCTCCCTGTAGCCTTACCATTCCACTTAACACACAATCCTCCACCTGTTCCCTGTTCTCGCTACAAAGCACAATGTCATCTGCAAACATCATTGTCCACGGAGACTCCTGTCTAACCTCATCTGTCCATCACCATAGCAAACAAGAAGGGGCTCCGTGCCGATCCTTGATGCAGACCCACCTCCACCTTGAACTCTTCTGTCACACCTACAGCACATCTCACCACTGTCTTACAGCTCTCATACATGTCCTGCGCCACTTTAACATACTTCTCTGCCACTCCAGACCTCCTGATACAACACCACAGCTCCTCTCTCGGCACCCTGAAAACTGCACAACATCCTTCCTACTTCAACTTCCACCACTTTGTCCTCTGCTCTCTCTGATCGTAGCGGGTCTTAGGCTTACACATCCTTAGAAGGATGACAGCATATACCTTTTTCATTGTGCAGTTATTTTTTTAACGAAAAGTAAGTCCCCATGGGAGGCACGATGGTGTAGTGGTTATCACTGTCGCCTTGCACCTCCAGGGTCCGGGTTTGATTCCCGACGAGGCTCGATTCCCGTCTCTGTGTACATGGAGTTTGCATGTTCTCCACCGTGCTTGGTGGGTTTCCTCCGGGTACTCCGGTTTCCTCCCACAGTCCAAAGATATGCAGTTTAGGCTAATTGGCGTTCCCAAATTGCCTGTAGTGTGTGAATGGGTGTTTGTCCTGTGATGGGTTGGCACCCTGTCCAGGGTGTACCCCGCCTCGTGCCCTAAGTCTCCTGGAATAGGCTCCAGGTCCCCGCGACCCTTAATACCCTTAAAGGCATTATAAGGTTTATACTTGGCTGGTTAAATCTATAACAATGTACAGTTTTTTTTGTTGTTGTTGAAAATATTAGCATACACTGCTCATCACTGTTGCTCTGACTTTCCATTGCTGGTTTAAGTTGCATAAAAGTCACACATAAAATTCATCACAATTAATTTGATTTAATTGTGGGATTGAAACAGTGAGAGTAAAAAATTAACAAAGAAAGATGAGCATATCTGTCTCGTCCTGTTTACCCCATGTTGCAAAATCTTTACTATGCAAAGACTACAGATCACCTCCTAATACTCTTGTATAAGATCTCTGTTTAGCGTGAAATAACATTATTAAAATAGAATTGTACTTCTGACATATGTGTGAAAAAAATAATCTTCAAGACACATCTGACATGTGGCAGATTTCTGCCTTTTTTTCCATTCTAATTGTACACTTTACATTGAACTGTTAAACTTTATACTGTGTTGCCAGTTTATTAGGTATATAAAAAAAAATGAAATTAATTATTAATAAATAGAGGTCATTAAATGGTTGTTGAATTGGGAAACACTAGTGGCTACTTAATGGGCAAAATCTAGATCTATGATGCTAATTAATGTAGTCACACAACATCATTCTGTTTTACACTTAACACCACTTTGAAGGATCTAAGCATGAGCATTACCATAGCCGTACTAACTGAACTGCTATTGATCGTTTACAGTAGTGTGTGTCAGTGGACCTTTAAAATGCAATACAGCATCACAGCAATGTATTTAAAGATGTGTGTGGTTCTGTAACCAGACTTCTATTGACATTTATAGAAGGAGTCTAAAGTGTCAGTACTTTGGAACAGGTCAGTGTAATTTACACTTTGAAGTTTTTCTACATCATGACCAAGTCAAGAGTGGGTAAAAAAAAAAAAAAAAAACCCAAGTCATAACAGGAACTAAGCTGTTTTACAGACATGCATCATTTTGTAACTCTCTCCAAAAGTGTTTAACTCCGAAGCACATTTTAAAACCATACATCTATTTGTGTAATCTATAGGGTTGATGAGCAAAATGATTAGTAGATTTATATCTACAGATTTAGGTAAAAGGTATCTGACATTTAGTGACATGTCCACTGCTACAAAGTGACCTACTGTATAACAGTATGATGCAAAACACCTCTTTCTGTCACTCGAAAGGATATCTGTCTACGATTGACATGCTGCTTATGAACGCTCCTGGTGGCGCATGGCGCAATGTGCATGAGGAAATTCATGTGAATCTTCTGCCTGCTGCTTGCTGATAGACTCTTCAGTTCCTCTCAGGTTTAACGCAAGAAGACACGCTAAAGGATTTGCTCTGAAGCTGCACGATGGATGTATTAGAGAAAGAAGGCTCTATGTTTTTACAAGGAGTCAAATTTGGAAAGGTGAGTCTTTAATTAAACACTTTTTTTTTTTTACTCTGTTTGATGTACGACTAGTTAATCCGATGGGTAGTGATTATTAATGTGAAAGTGTACCTTCTGTTTTAATCATGTTCTCGTCTTTACTGATTCAAATCCAAAAATAATTATATAATAATAATAATTTAATGATGAAAGTAAGTTTTTTCCCCACTATTTTTGTTCATCGTAACTTGTTCATGAATCGTATTATTTCCGCATTAAAGTCTGGATACATTCATCATCTCATCTCATTTCCATGATACTCGATCATACTTGATGCTTCTACTAAAAAAGTACTTTTTATCTTTATCGAAGTTGACTTAATATAGTTACCTGGATGACACATTGATCCTTGTGAAATATCTGGGATACACCACAACAGGAACCGGATTTCCTAAAGATCAAAGGAAGAGGAAATCTATATTTATATTCTCTTTATTCCCCCCCAAATTCTCAATGATTTTATATGATAAAAAATACAGACATGATACACAAATTACAGATAGCACATACTTTTTTTGTTTAAACAATGTTAATTCAATTATTAGAAAGTCTGTACACCATTATCACAGACACGATCAACCAGACATGGTTAATCACACTTTGTTCATTTTGTCCTTAAAATCTCAACCTCAACATGTAACAACAAAATCCAGCGAAGAAACATCTCCTGGACACCTCAAATGACATGCTTTTGACGCAATATTTACAGATACTGCACACTTTTGGTACAGACACCTCCTGTGGTTAGCACAGACAGATGTGCTTGTTTTTTTTTTCCACCCACATCCAAAATCACCACCATTAAAACGCTGCTAAATGATTCATAACGAATTGTGGGAACTTGTGAGCGTCGAGATAATATTAACACGCTGCATTATTGATGCACACAGCTGTTTAGTCACCGAGGTGTCTCGGTATGCACAATGGTGTTTAAAGGTTATGAATCATGCATGTGAGACCGAGGCAGCTCGGAGTCTCAGCTTCTCACGTCTGGCACTTAACTGGTCTCGGTGCAAAAATATGGAAGCAAGCAGTTTTGATCGTGCTCAGAGTTTAATTACAGTACATCAGAAAGAACTTTGTTTTTTCCGTTCTAGAGGTCAGCGATGACCCGTAAACACAAGTGAAGGCTGCGAAAAGTACCTAATGATAAATTAAGACAGTAGTATGAAGTACAATCTCTGGCCACTTCCTGTGTCTTGCCGGTAATGTTGCTCGTACGCTGTTGAATATTTCTGGTTTATACTGCTATAAAAAGCTTTCTTGACCAAAAACATCAATTTTTCCCCATTTGCAAGAAACAGCATTAAATTAAAAGGTGATCAAAACAAGGTGGAATGACGCCGATTAAGCTTGTGAAACATCCACAAACTCAGCTTCATTATAGCAGCTATAAACAGCCCTTCCCTCTCCTTTGAATATGTACCGTCAAGTAAGTAAGTACATATGCTGAAACTGGAGACTCCTTCTGACCAATCAGAAGGGAGAATTCCGAAATATCGTGCTTTATAATTTATAATCCAAGAACAAAAAAACAAAAAAAATCACGATTAAGAACGAAAAGCATAACGTGGCCACCTTTCCATGTCTCTGTCCTGTGTCTCCCTGCGTGATGAACAGAAGATCTGGAGGAAGATCTGGGTGATGGTGTTCAAACGCAGCCAGGTGGGAATCGGTCGCATCGAGATGTACGACGTACGGGAAGGTGCGGGCGTCTCTGCGAGACTCGCCATCCTGAAGAAGGCCGAGAAGCGCGTGATCCGGCTTTCGGAGTGCCTCAGCGTGACGCCGGCTCTGAGTGAAAGCTGCCCGGCAGGATGCACCGCTTTTTACCTCAACACAGCTCAGCGCATCTACACGCTGGCAGCGCCGACGCATGAGGAGTGGGTGTCTGCCCTGTGCTCTCTGGCATTTCAGGTAAACTTAAACGCAGTGAAATAAAAACAAGCCTGTTAAAACTGTGTTACAATGTTACGTGTTAATTTGGGCCACAGATTTGGTGCATTAATGGAGTGCTAAGGAAATAGATGTGATGCTGGAGCTGAGTTCATTCTAAGCCAGACTATACTATAGATTCATGCAGCCAATCAGGCATAATCATGTCATGCTTACCCAGTCTTCATTTGCACTGTTTTGCAGACAAATCTGTTGCACAAGAATTAGCAGTAATTAAGTAAGTGTAATACATTTGAAGGCGTAAAGAATTCAAATTCTTTAGTCGTATTATTAACTGTCTAAAAAAAAAATTCCTCCCACGATGTCTTTTGGAGAAGTAGATTCAAAATACACACTGACCAAGCAGAGTACAATCTATCTGCTTTTAGGGTGTGTGTGTGTGTGTGTGTGTGTGTGTGTGCAATTGCTACCAACCAATCTTATTATGCAATCGATGAGACTTTACGATACAATGCACGCAACACTGTAAAATGCTCACTTTTAAGCTGTTGATATCTTTTAGCTCATCTGCTGTATGAACAGGCCCCGCCTACTTTCAGAAGATGCTCCTCGATTGACAGTTCAGATAACCAATCAGAGTTATAATTACGCTCGAGAGGAAAACGACTTCGAACTGTCGTCTTGAATTACTTGTTTTAGTTTGATTGTTTTTTTCTTCAAACAGCTCAGTTTTGTCCTTGAACACTGACACTGACACTGACATTTGCTCCTCTTACTGCTAACTGAGATATATATACGAAACGCCACAAATATCTCAGAGTAGCAGCTCTGATCTGTTGTCACTGCTATGTTTATAAGAAAGAAAGGTGTGCTATGAATTAATCCTACCCATCACTCTCTTCTACCCACGGTTAACTCGCACACACATACCAACATTACGTCATGTCTCGTGGCTTTAGCGCCCTTCATTTATGCTACTACTCCGAGCGAATTATAGGTGTATATTTAGTAGTGAATGTTTCTTTTTGTTTTTTCCTTTGTGTGTTTTATTGCACTTTTTATTTTATTTGACTGGTTGTTGAACAGTGACGGATAACGTTCAATCAGCTTGTCAAAAATTGCTACCAGTGTTAACGCGACATGGAGTTTACTCGGATAACGCTAAAAACACGTCACAAAATGCTACCAGTATACCAGGAAATGACCGCACTATATTTTCGTAGTGCTACAACTATTTAAAACTATAGGTACGATATATTGAGAAAGTAGCACAGATTGATGTAAATATAAATTTCTGCTACTGGTAGGAAATTCTGACAGGGTAGGAAAAAATGATAGAACACTGGATATCTGTTGCACTGCTTTGAAACGCTGCCCAAATCACATGATCACAATAGGCGCACAGGTGACCCAAAATTACAAATGGATGAAGTTCTAGTTGTAACATAGAGTACAGTATTAAAGTAAAAAAGTTATTCGTTCCCATGAAGTCGATTTGTTTGGCTGTCATGTCAAAATGTATTTATAAAAGTCAAGATATGGTGGTTACATATAGTATCTAGTAAATACAGCGTCTCTGACAATCATTTCATTTCGAATTCAAACCAGATCATTTTAATACGCTAATGCACTCATTCTATTACACTATTATTAATTTCCACAATCACGTCAAGTTTTTTGTGAGATTTTTATTCAACTGGTGTTTTATGCTTTCCATCACAAGAAACTTTTGCATTTTCTATTTTCTGAAGAGAGGAAAGAGGTGTGGTTGGTGAGAAAATAACTGAGAAAAAAAAACCTTAACAACTGAAACTTTCATAGATATTTCTATAACATTAAATTATAACAATAAACGGAATAGAGTGTGTCGTCATCTAATAAACGTCATCCCAGGTCACACCATGCCGTCATTCTTTATACATCCTCCTGTAACTCACACCTTGCATTCGGGTTTTCTGTTCCCACTATACTATTCGGTGCTACTAATCGTCAAGATTAGAGGATTATTTAAAACACCGCCCCCAGCATGAATGGAATTTAACAACCTCTCCAAAAATAAGTATGTACGCTGAAAAGTTTATTTTGTGCAATCTGATAATAAAGCAGCAGAAGATTTTATAGCTCGTTCGAGCACATTGAACTCTGCTGGGAATATTCATCTGTGCCGGGGTTTAGTTCCTGTGTGATAACTGAACCTGCAGAATGAGGAAGTTACTGATAAACCTCGCCTTGTCTTCGCATCTCACTCTGTTGCTTGCACAACATCTTTTCTGGCTGCTCTACAAAGACTAGGTGTGAAAAAGAGGAATTTGTGTGTATAGACCGTTTTGTAACACCTATGTATATTGTCTTAGTGGACCGATTCAGGTGGCGAGGTCAGGAGAATGCAGGGTGATGGTTTTGGTGATGAGGCGCCCATGACGGAAAACGACATCTACTCCTCCTTGGGTCCAGGTGAAATGGAACTTCTTGTTTATTTGCTGCTTTATCATTCTCTGCCTTGTGCACAAGACTAGTTTTTAAGCATGTATGTGTATTCTGCTCTCACCCCCCGCCTCTCCCCCATTTCTAAGGAGGCTGTAGACAAGTTTGAGGTGGACCTCAAATATTGATTGTGATCAGTGTCTTGCAAGAGGATGTGTCCTAACAGGAAATACGCTAATGTCAAATCTATACTTTAATGCAATTAGTAAAGTAGAATTGGTTGCATCAAGATGTTGTTTCATACACTACCCAGTCAAGAATAAGTCACACACTAAAATTATATACAATATATACAGCATCTCACAAAAGTGAGTGCACCCCTACCCCAACCACTGTATTATATGTTATTATATGTTGTTAAATGAAAATTGGATATACTTTAGAGTAGTCAATGTGCAGCTTGTATAGCAGTACAGATTTACTGTCCTCTAACAATAACTCAACATGCAGACTTGTTTAAATAACTAGCAACGAAAATAAGTACACCCTAAGTGAACACGTCAAAACTGTGTCCAAAGTGTCAATATTGTGTGTGAGCACCATCGTTATCTAGCACGACCTTAATCCTCCTGGGCCTGGAATTCACCATAGTTGCACATGTTGATGCTGGGATCCTCTTCCACGCCTCTATAATGAAATCACAGAGCTGCTGGATGTCAGACATATGCCGCTTCGCCACCTCCCGCTTGAGGACACCCCACAGGTGCTTAATAAGGTTCAGGTCTACTGACAAACATGACACACATGAACATGTGACTTTGCATGTACAGTAGCTGTACTCACTTTGGTTGCCGGCTATTTTGACAATAATGTATGTTGAGTTATTTTCAGAGGACAGTAAAATCTATACCGTTATACAAGCTGCACATTGACTACTCTAAAATATACCCAAGTTTTATTTGTATAGTATTGTCCTTTGAGAAGATATACTGAAATGTTTTCTGAATTTAAAGGGGTGTATATATACAATACACAAAGGTTATGCAATGTAACAGCATTTCCGTCCAAAGGCGCATTAATTTTTCTCGGATGTTGTATTGATGATGGAAGAGTTGGAAGCCTTTCTCAGCACATCCCAAAGTTTCTCAATGAATTTAATATAATCAGATGGTGACATTTGGTGTAATAGTAATATTTTAGATGGTGGGGCAATTTAGCATAACCACTCCACCTACCTGAATATTTTAGGGAAGTTGGTGATATTTTGAAAGAGCTATAAAAAATAAAAAAAAGTGCAGTAAACCAGGCTTAGGATCGAAGCAGGGCGCCAGGACCTCTTAGAGTTCCCCTCTCAATTCTATCCCAAGCTGATCTTTCCATGTGAGAATGCTTCACTCTATTGAAAAGAGTTTGCAGAGTTACATCCTCTCATTCTGCGTACAGGTCAGTTCCAAGTGAAGGTGGCAACCTCAGAGGCCTCCATCCGCTGCTCCTTGTTCGGATCATACCTGCTGTCTCCTGAGAAAGAGAACGTATGCTTGCTGGACATGAAGACAGGTCATGCCGTGTTCTCCTGGCCGTATCGCTTTCTCCGCAGATTTGGCCTGGTCAAGGTATGTGTACTGAAACATACTCAAATGTAACAACTATTTTTTTGGGTTTTCTATGACTTTCATAGTAAACCACCAAAGCCTTATCCCACTCACTACCGATCACAAAAGGAATTCGGCCCGTACTTGGGTGACAGGCAATGAAGAGCTGGCGTCACCTATAAAACAAACTTATCATGGTCAAGGACAATGCTATTAGTAAAAGCTAAAGAAAATTATCTATTGCAGTCATGCCCAAAGACTGTGTTAACAAGACTCCATGGCCTACACAAACCTTTACTCACAACTCTGATCGACACACAAGACTAAGATAAATAAAAAAAAATCACATTGTTTAAATCCCATGGCTTTGTTTTATGAAGTCTGGTTACATTTAAATGGTATATACTTATTCAGAAAACAATCTGTGAAAATAAAACTTCTACTCTTACAGCCCACACTTTGGGAAACATTGGCCTACTGCATATGGAATCATTTTGAACATTTTCTTTAACAAGTTCCTTAAATTAAGAATGCAGCCAAGGACTTAATCCTTGCTTACTTTTCACCCCTCAACCCCTGTTCTTCAATTCAACAAAGGCCTTACTCTTTATTGTCAAACCTTTTACAGGAAGGAATAACAATCGAGGCAGGTCGCCGCTGCCAAACAGGAGAGGGCGTCTTCATTTTCCTCTCCAAGAAGGGGCCACAGATCTATCAGGCTATCGAGGAGGCCATCATGCATCAAAGTGTGCAAGACCTGCTGTCCCAAGCTACCGCTCTGCCACAAGAGAACACGGTCCAACTGCCAGTGCAGACAGTCAGTCCGGCATCTCCAAAAATCTCCTCGGCCATCTCCCGAAGAAACCTCGCTCTTCCTGCTCTTCCTGCTCTTCCTGGTCCAAAACCCTCTGCCAGAAGCCCTCAACCTGGATGTGATCAAGCAGTGTATGCCATGGTGAAGCCTCAGCCCAAACCAAGAAATATACCAGCACCTCCACCACTGCCTGTACCCAAACTCATAACTGAGACAGAGGCAAATCCAAATGTTATGGACTTTACTGACAAGGAACATGATTACGAATCATGTGAATGGAACCAGAAAGCCCAGTCAAGACAAGACAGTTCCAACAGTCAGTTGTACAGCACAGTCAGACCTATTCTCCATGTTAGAAGAAAATCTGACGCAGATACCGTCCAAGAGCAAACAAAAAGCAGCCGGGAGTCTCCAGAAGTCTCGGTCAATTTCAAACAAATTCTGTCAGATGTTCTCTTCAAGGACAAGACCAGAATCTCACCAACTCCAACACCCAAACCATATGAAGACAACTCAGATTTGCTGAATGAGCCAGATTACTATGAGATCCGGAAATGAACTCACAACTGTTAAAAGAAGGATTGAACTAACATTGATTTGATTTCTCAGCTGTTGTAAAGCTCTATACCAAGAATACTATCAATTCATTTCTCTGCAACTAAGAGAATGATGGAGCTGGAAATAGTGTAGACTGATGATTGATAAAACACTATCGTGACTGAATTATCCTGATAAAGTCTCTGGCTACCAGACAGCCTGGGATAGGATTGTACCATCATCAGAAGGTGTTTATTACCTGATAAATTGCCTTTTTTTTTGGTGGTACTAAAGTATTGGCACCCCATGTCTGCTAGCATTTCTTGCTTCCACTTTTGCTGGCAAGCATACTTGCTGTGTCGCTCTTCACCTTGTTCTAGAGAGAAATAACTGAGCCAAGAACATTTTAATGTACAATAAGTTACACGTCTAAAGACAATCAACATTTTATGTAGTATCTATATAACTATGCTAATTATCTATTAACTATCAGCCCACATGAGAAAGTTGACTTTCCCTAAATGGTACTTAAATAATGTATGGGTAGTTCTGGATTTAGTACTAAGACTTGGACAAAAGCCTAATCTCATGAACATGATTAGATCCAGAGCCTTCCTTTGCACGATGCAATAAAATTTAAACTATGTAAGGAAAAATGATGGGTGTGTCAGACATTATACAGACTATGAAAATATATAATATGATATGATATAATGTAAATTATATAATATAATATCTATGTAAATGTATTTAATCTCAAACAGAACGTGTGTACATTAAAACAGTAATTTCTTTTCATGATTTTTATTTAAAAAACAATAATACATGACATACATAAATAGCAGTTGGTTCACTGGCAGTGGACGTGTGTCATATGTGACTGTAAATCACAAAGCTCAGGTAATAAAGTGCAGAAATCCCAAAAAAACTCAGAGCTTCATGATGAAGATTTTTTTCTATGGGTTATCTCAGGTTCATATTCATTTCCTCAATGGGCTACTTTAACTACTACTGCATCTATTTGGTCCAATGTCTACTAAAACACAGACAGAGATAATAGGTTTATGAGCCCACACACAATCACAGGTTTATATTTAGGGCTGCAATAATACATTGTTTGTGAAAGATTATGACCATGTTATTGGCCTTTACAACACTGGTATATCCGAGAAAATCTTTTGAATAATGAAAACAAGAAATATTAAATAAAAACAACAGCATTAAAAAAAACAACAACAAAAAAAAACACAGCAGGCCGGTGTTCAACCACGTCATTGTGTTTTGGTCTCCAATTATACATTTCAAGATGTCATAAATACATTAATATTAGCAGAATAAATAAGCTGACTACTTTAATATTAAAAAATATATATAGTTCTACGGCTTTCTTTATTTAAAGATGCAAATGCTTCAGTCCACCCTGTATACTGGTTCTTTATTTAATTGGGAAAAAAGAGGGGAAAAAAGGAGAAATGAGAGGACAGTTCTTAAGTTGTTAGAGAAGTTGAGCTACAAAATAAAAGTGAAGTAAAAGGTTAAACTTGTTTGCGGAGTAAACACTTGAGCTTTGCAGATAACAATCTAAGCGGTTGTTTGCACAAAAGACAAGACGGTAAAATTGAGAACAATAAAAGTAAAGGGAAGAGTGTTTACAGTGCAATTACTGATAACGCCATGTTTTAATGATATACTGTAAAATCTGTGAACAAAACTTCATTTTAGTTTAGAACTGGCACAGCTAGGCCTCAGATAGGTCATTTGTGGCTCAGTGGTAGGTGTCTTGACTGCCATGTGGTAGCCGGGGCTCAATTCCGACCCAATGACCAAACCCCAGTTACTAGATGCAGTGCTGGTTCCAAGCAGGGATAATATAGGAGTGTTGTAGCAGGCAATGGCATCTGGTGTAAAATCTATGCCAAAGTGTTGTGTGGATCTGACGGTCTGCTGTGATGACCCCTCACCGGGAGCAGCCAAAAGTCAAACAACTACTTATTTTATATATATATATATAAAAAACAGCTGCTGTTGTAGATAAAAATCAAACCCTTCTGACCAATCTTAAGAATTCAAAAGCACTCTGTACTATCTGTTAAGTGTGTTGTTAGTTTGCTATATAATTGTTAATTTGTTGTTTTATCCAAATTAGTATTAGTAGTGTGTTAACTAGCTACTTATGGCCTTTCAGGGGCTTTCCCTTCAACCAGCTCAACTTCAGTGTCATATAAAATATCAGTGTCGTGGTGTTTTATATATTTACTGCGCAGTCACTTCCACGTATGAACACGGTTTTTTTTTTTTTTTTTTTGTAATGATGCTCACTGAGTTCCCGGATGTCCCTCCTCGGCGTCGCTGCACTGTGAGGACTCTCCGTCGCTGCCGCTGGCCGCCGCGAGCTCCAATTTTTCGGCGTCAAAGTGAGCCGCGGGCGCGGACAGGATCAGCACGCGTCCTTCGGTCACCGGAGCCGCGGTCGGCGTCGTCGTCGCCATCGTCGTCGTCGCGTCCATGGTGTAACCGGCGCACGGGGTCTGGAAGCACCGACGCGCGCGCGCCGCCTCCCCGGTGCCGCACGACGCCACGCCATCGAGCAGCTCGGACAGCTCGGCGATGTAGATCTGCGCCATCTGCAGCGTGTCGTACTTTGAGAGCTTCTTGTCGTTCTCCAGAGACGGGATGACGCTGCGCAGGCGGTCGAACGCGCGGTTCAGGCCGTGCATGCGCCGCCGTTCGCGCGCGTTCGCCGCGACTCGCCGGTGCCTGTGCGCGGCGCCGAGCGCGTGCTCTCTCGGGGCAACAGCATCTGCCTGGGTGTCCGGGGTGATGATGTCCGGCGACGCGCGCGCGTAGTGAGTGGGACGAGCCGCGGCGGCGTCGGCACGCGCGTGCGCGCTGATCCATCCCCGCGGGTCACTGCGGGTGAGCGTCGCGCGCTCCGACTGCGGGATGTCCTGCGCGAGCTTTGGCACGTGCGCTTCCGACCAAGTCAAAAGTTCAGCGTTGGCCATCATGGTCAGGATAGAGAAGGCCTGGGGCAAATAAAATGCGCCTCGATGTGGGCGGTTTGATCAATTCCAGGAAGTCTGCTTTTTGGTAAAGCAAAACAAACAAACAAACAAACAAATATTTAAATATAGAGGAAGCAATCCTTGATGTTCTCCAACAATTATCCTGGCAGGTTTTTATTTTTTATTTTTTTAAAGAAACCCCAGCACCTACTTTCATTTAAATAAATTACAAAACAAAGATGAATCTGTTGGAAAGTTTGCAGGTAAAGCAGAAGCACTTGATCCTGTCTTTTTAAAATCCAAGCAATTCTGCTGTGAGTAAAAAAACAAGTTTAAAACCTCAGCTGAAAGAAAGATCTTTAAGGATGATGCAATTACTCAGAAACTGTCCACAAGACATGGAGACACTTCCTGCCTTCATCCAGGTGCCCTGATTGCTCCTTTAGTACCCATTCGGAGTGGACCCTCCTCCCCTTGGAGCTAAAGTAGGGTGTTTCAGGGCCAATAGGAAAAGTTCCTCTCACGCCCAGAGAAGAAAGGAGGATTTGTGATTTTGACACTTTAAGAAGGCAATTGTTCTCTGGTGATGAATGATTTTTTTTTAGGGGGGAAATGTTATATTATAATACAAATTGCATTGTGATTCTTCTCTTTGGAGAGAGATGATTATTCCACCAAAAAAAAAAGATTGATTATTATGTATTTTGGTCTCTCCCAAGATGCATGGGTGACATTGTTGCACCATGACAAGTCATCACACTGTTTATTTTCTTATATCCATAGCTAATTAATGAAGTCAGTATTCTACGCATTAGGCAAAATCACACACCACAGAATCTGACTTCAGTTAGGTTTCAGAATACTCAAGCGAGGCCAAATTGCATGCATGTAATAAATCGGACATCCTAGTCAATGTGTACAAAACATTTATTCCTGTTCTGAACTTGGGACTGTTGAGCAAACATCCTCATTCACTGGAATCAACAGTTAGTGCCATTGGGGAAGAAGCCGAGTTCCTATGGCAGTATGATGTACGATTGTGTCAGTTCTCAAATAAACTGTAAAATGGGAGCAGCAGAGTGTTTAAGGCCATAAACCGAGCAGGTGGAAGGCGGCTTGTGAGGCACACCTGTCGAACCCCGTAACTCCAGTCCAAGCAATGAATCACTCAGGTAAACAAGATGGGCTCAAATAACAACAAGCAATGAGCCAAGATCATCGACTGCTGCGGCATGTTGCTGCGGAAAGAACATTTAATTCCAATGTTGAGTCGTTTATTATCTATTTCTTCCTGAAGTAGATGAATTAGATAAGTAGATAAAATTATACTGAGCTTAACTCAACACGGGGGAAATTTTTATTTATATTATATATTATATTATATATTATAATGCATAGAAATCTATTTGCATATTATACACTATATACACTCACTCACTCATCTTCTATACCACTTTATCCGGTATCAGGGTTGCGGACACTATATAGGCTACATATAAAACATTTACAATTTTTTTAACTGCTTAAACAAATATTTTAACATTTGCATTATGGATTCAATTAATTTAAAATGTACACACACAGTTTTATTTAGTGCATTTGTGTATCATGCGCAATCCTAACATTTATGTCTTTTTTATTTCATATATAATTTAACATAACTGTTTATGCAACTAATGATTAAAATGCATTCTATGAAACAGTGAAAATAGCTAAGCTTCTTTTAAATGTAAGATAATTCATGTTTTTTTATTTTTCAGATTGAATCAACACCATCTACACATTAATACATAAGTCAATTTGCTTTGTTCACTATATAAATTATTACCATTTAAATATTATTTCTGAAATGTAAAAAGCTGTATATAAACTAAATTTGCATGCAGATCCTTTTAAAGAGGTAAAACTGCAAGTTAAGCAATTTACATGAATCTATAAACTATATAAACTATTTACAAACTGAAAAAGTGCTAACGATAAAGGCTAAACCTAAAGTAAGTGCGTAAACAATAAACGATAAACGCCAGTGCACGATGACGGATTGGGTCGAGGCAGGTCTTCAGGGTCGTTAATGTGTAGCGCTACATTTCCTGCCTGTAAGCGCTTTTTGCCTTTTGGCTAAGCACACACCCGAGGGCTGAGTTCCACCAGCGCTGGAACACTCAGCCTTGTGTTTTGGCATGGATGGGATGGTGGTGGGGTGTGGGGAAGATCATCATAAGTCAGTCTGTCCCCAGGGGCCTGAAGAGGCTCCTCATCTGAGGGACTGATGAAAAGGGGCGCGAGGTGGGTTGCCTGGCGTCCCCTGGCACCCGTCGCCCAGTCTGAGGCTTGCTGCACATCTCCCATATGCTGTCATGGGTTACGGGTAAACTTTTTTTTTCTTGGAAGCTTGGTGAAAAGTTGACGGCAGCGTGGGGTGATAATAATGATTTCAGTTACAGCTCAGTATATGACAACCTAATAATAAAATGTTTTTACTGTATATAGTACACAACCCATCTGTATTTAATAAAACCATAAATGTAAAAAGAATTATTGTATTTTTACATGTATTTTAAGTTATTTAAGTTCGTAGGTTTATGAGTGTCACACTGTAAGAGCTTGTGTATGCACGTGTACAGATAATAGAGAGAAAGTGAGAGAGAGTGTGCGTGTGTGATAAATATTAAGGTTAAATAAGGAAATCAGCATGACCTGCTAGCCCGTCATCGGGTTAATGAGCCTTACATGGAGCTGAATAAATGGGCACGCTCTGCGTCCATTCATTTTCCTCCACGCATGTTTAATCCTCGCCACCCTACTGGCGCACGCAACAGCCTGCAGCCCTGCCGAATAGGCAATGAGGAGAGAGAGTCCCACTCCCCATCTGCTGTGGCCCTGAGACCCGGGGGAGTGGAAGATGGCAGGAGCGTATCAAAGGTCAATCTGGAAACAGCCACCCGCTGTGCCTGTGTTTGAAGCCCACTGAGGCAGACGGCCATGCACGGGCCAGCAGACTGGAGCTAGGGTCTTTTTAGCACCTGAAACCTCAGGTTTAAAAAAAAACAGGTAAAACTTGTCTTGTTAAGGGAGAAACACAATTGTTTTCAGAAGTTTACTCATATTCATCATGTAATGGCAAAATCGTGTTTTTACTGTTTTCTTTGAACTTATCTTTTTACTGTTCCAGATCTGTTCCAGATGAATTAAGAGCACAAGGTTTCATTTATTTTAGGTTTTCTGAAATCAAAACAGGGTCTAATATATACATGCACTCAAACAGAAATGGCTTTTTATTTTCCAAGTTTCTCAACTTCCTGTTAGTGATGATGATTGTCTCCAGTTTTTAGTGTCTCTGTGCAACTCTGTGCAGTCACTTGGACAAGGCCTATCTCAATTACAGATACTGGTTCCTCAAAATTGAATTCAAATCACATAAATACATTTAAATGTTTGAAGATGAATACTTAGGAGTTGACCCTGTATAGGACAATCTCTAAGTTCCTTGGTATTCTTCAATCTTGAAAAAACAATGACAATAAATGAGCATTTCACTGCATATCATAGAGTGTATGACTGTGTATGTGACAAATCAAATTTGAATTTGAATAAACTAAATTGCTGAAATTGCCAATCAATTAAATCAGTGTATCCATATGTGTATGTTTTCCTGTGATGGACTGCCATTCCCATCCAGGATGTAATCCCATGTCAGCCCCAGTGTTCCCAGGATAGACCCATGATGAAATGACTGCGTTGTGATTAGTGACTTATCAATTTGATATGTCACTTATTAGTGACATATCGAGCGTTACTGCTTTGCTTCTTTCCATGCCTGCTCCTTTATTGCACATTTTACTTCACCTGAACCTAGATGAAAACACATTTCTGATTCAGCTTTTTATTGACATGTGATTGTCTTTTCAGCGCCATATTAAACCTATCAGCTCATTAAAGAGCTCTTTGTAAGGCTGGAAATGTGTTTTAAAGTTTATAATAAGGAGGCACCACAACTACTGGCCTACATGAGTAAATTAGGGCATTTCATTTGAGTGATTTTAATCTCTATTGGGCTGGAAAACACTTAATTTGACAACCATGAATTCACAGTGTGTGCTTTCACCATTTTTACAAGCTATAGTGTGCATTTACGCACATTCGCCACTTACCCTCTTGTAAAAAACAAAGTACTAAATCCTACAGTTGTCATTAGTGTGGTCCATTTATCTTTTGTACCTTTTTAAGTGAAAGACAAATAGGCTGTTAAAGGTATAAAAAAGGTGTATGCTTCACACTAGGGCAAGTGGACGAGGAACAATAGAGTTGAGAACCCTTTTTACCAGCAAGAGCGTAGAGAATGAAAAGAATGAAAGTGAATTATCACTTCAAATAATAAACTTGCAGTAGTTAACTAACTAGTTTAGCAGAATAGTGATTAGTTCTGTTGCCTCGCACTTCCTGTGTACTCCGGTTGTAGGGTGATTGGTATTTCCAAATTATCCATATTGTGAAATTAAGTGTGTGAGGTTTTTATATATTGGCTTGTGCCCTGTGATGGGTTTCTCCTACCTTGTGCCATAAGTTACCTGGGATGGTATGGAAAATGTATAAATGTATAGCTTTTAAGTTTTGTTGTAGTGAACGTACATTACATTGACAAAAGTATTCAGCCAAACCTGTTAAATATTGAATCCAGGTGTTTCAATTAGGCCTCTTATCCCCAGTGAAGGACAATCTTAATGCTTCAGCATGCGAAGACATCTTGTACAATGCTATGCTTCTATGCAACTTAGCGGCAACAGTTTGGGGACGGTCCTTTTCTATTCCAACATGTCTGTACCCCAGTGCACAAACCAAGGACTATAAAGACACGGTTTGATGAGTTTGGTGTGGAAGATCTTGACTGGCAGGTTTGGCCAAATACTTTTAACATTTAAGCCATTATTTGTTTTACTGTTTACAAAAAAACATATGTAGGGCTCAGGATTATGCAGCATAGTGTGAGATCCTTTTTTCAGCATAAAATAGGCAGAGATTGAGGAAGACATGCATCTAGACTGTTTTCTGTTCTGGCACCTAGGTGGTGGATTGAAGTTTTTCTAGATGTCTGTACAGCTGAGTCACATTGGCAAAGAAATAGCACAGATACACACGATCATGCGTTTTTATTTTTGTTTTCCATAGATGGGATTTCTACATTTTTGTTATGTCATTCCAATGTTCCGGTAGTGGTAAAATTTACCCTTTATAAGAGTAATGATATCTTTTGTTCTAGCTGACATATCCCAAAACCCAAATACACAGTTTGAAGTCTGAAGCCTCTCCATTAACACACAGCAGCTACAGTAGACTTCCATATAAGCACATATATATTTATTAAATCGTCACTGACCTATGCTGTGCTCCTTGCACGTATCTGTGCTGCTTAAGGGTACACAAAAAGCCTAATATAAATATTACAGAATATAATACCATAAATATTTTAATAGCTATAAGAAGCACTATAAATATGTATTTCCAGATTTAAAAAAATAATTTAATTAACAAATGATATTACATTAAACAAAAACAAAAAGGTAAAAAAGTAATTTTTTTACACGAACATTTCTGACAATAATTGTAATATCATTATGTACAAACCGGATTCCAAAAAAGTTGGGACACTAAACAAATTGTGAATAAAAACTGAAAGCAATGATGTGGAGATGGCAAATGTCAATATTTTATTCAGAATAGAACATAGATGACAGATCAAAAGTTTAATCTGA
>JAQQZT010000008.1:23839212-23852890 GCA_030068275.1 Clarias platycephalus | reverse complement strand
AGTTTAAACTTTTGTTCCGTGATTTATGTTCTATTCTCAATAAAATATTGACATTTGCCATCTCCACATCATTGCATCCAATTTGTTTAGTGTCCCAACTTTTTTGGAATCCGATTTGTAATATAATGTAAAATAATGTAATATCATTATGTAGTATAATGTAAAATAATGTAATATCATTTGTTAATTAAAAATTATTTAGTTAACAAATGATATTATATTAAACAAAAACAGAAAGGTAAAAAAATATTTTTTTACATGAACATTTCTGACAATAATTGTAATATCATTATGTAATATAATGTAAAATAATGTAATATCATTTGTTAATTAAAAATAATTTAGTTAACAAATGATATTATATTAAACAAAAGCAAAAAGGTAAAAAAGTTTTTTTTTTTACATGGACATTTCTGACCATAATGGCTGTAAAACCATCAATGGGAGTAAAACTGCGCATGCGCGTTGCAGATCCAGTAAAGACAGGACCATTTATATGCTTATACAGTGTTTACAGTAATTTAGCCGTCCTGCCCCTGCCCTCTGTGTGTGTGTGTGTGGTAAAAGAATCAGTGAACCGAGGCTGAATGAGCCCCATCTAACCACCGGCCTCGAGTTTGATTAAAGAGTCGAGCTGATCGGACATTTCCACTTTTCACACAAGAGCCTACACACACACACACACACACACACACTCCTGAGCTTCATGTCTTGGCCGTGCAATTACTCTGTTTGACCCCGAGGCAGTGCGGGCGCGCGCGCGCCGTTCAATATGCGGGAGCGTCTTAACCCGCAAATTAAGGAAATTAGTCGAGTCGCTCATTCTGGGGAAGTGGAGTAAATCGCCGTTCCAGTTAAAAAGATCATTAGAGTCTGAGCAATCCGGGCATGGCAAGTGGTAATTAATGAAAGCACTGCTCTGACAATCTGCTCTGCTCGAGCTGCCGCATGCGAACGCACGCGGGAAGCACGTGACAATTCCTGACTGTCACGCGCTCATGCTACGACCATGATCACCACAACTCACTGCAGGGACGACCATTAGTGTCAAACCATTAAAGTACACCTTCCTCATAGAAATGTCTCTAAAACATATTAGTCTATTATTCACACAAATTATCAGAATGTTCACTGCTGTGAACGCTGCATTTTCTTCTGTTTTTCATTACTAGCACCTGATAACTATGAACTAACTAATCACTGTCTTCAAACAGAAACAAGTTATGCAAAATTATTAATGGTCATCTAAACTAGTTTTGTAACACGCCAGCAAAGTCACGGGGAGCACCGAACTTCACAACAGTGCGCCAGAAGGCTGTATACATCAGGAGCTGTGCAACTGGTGCCATTCTGACCACGTGCTTTACCAAGTCTGTGTTTTCATCATGGGGAGCAAGTTTGGGCATGTACACGCAAGAGCGAATGCAAAATTCCTGCATCTATGCCACAGAGATGTTTGCCATGATTTGGCGAGTTTGCAGCAATGCTGCAACGAGTTGTTCAAGGTGTTATGAGGTGTTATTCACTGGAATAATATCACTGGAAGATGACGAGAGATCAGGAACATCTGCAACCTCAGAAAATGTCGAAACCATACAGCAACTTGTGGATGATGTTGGACGTTGGAGAACAATCCACAATGTTGCTGCCATTCCAGGCAATCCTCATGTGTGATTTGAACATGTGCTGCTGTGTTGATGCCAAGTTCGTCCCTACGTAGGCTGCTGACGCTGCAGAGGAAGGAACATCACGTCAAAGTCTGCCAAAAACCATGTCAGCGTGCCGTGATCTTTCACTTCATGTCGAGGATCAGTACCGGTGACAAAACCATATGTTAATGGGAACAACCCTGAGATGAAGCAACAGTGGAAGTGTTTTGACAGTGGAAGAGCCCATCTACTCCACAACGGGAAAAGGCAAGGCAGGTCTGCAGCTTGACCAAGTGCATGCCTTTTTCGACATTCGTGGCATGTGCATCGAGAATTCGTCCCTAGGGGCCAGACCTTCAATAGTGTCATCACTCACATATGGCTCTTCTCCAAACAAATGATAATGTCTTCATATACTGTAGCATTACAGTATAGCTTTACTGTAACTAAGAAGCCTGAATATTTCCCAAATCTGTGCACAAATTGAGCTCCATGAAGATATGATGCATTTAGATTAGGATAGATCTTAAGGGTCCTCCAATGAACTTTGACCTCAAAACCATTCAATAACTTTGGGATGAACTGGAACTGGAGCCTCCTTGGCAACCTAAAATCAGTGCCTGATCTCACTAATGGTCTTGTAGCTGACTGAACACAAATCCTGACACACTCCAAAATCTACTGGAAACTTTCCTCTACGTTCATAAAAGAGGAAAATAGAGTTTGTTTTATGACAGAAAAGGGGAATACATTTGGAATGGCATATAGGTGTGACGGTCAGGTGTCCATAGACATTTGGCCATAAAGTGTATCTTAGATGAGTCAGCATGCTGGTTTTAACTGTGTTGTTATCTATAAGCTCTCTTTCATTACAGACTTATTAATTCACTAGCATTGTCATCTTTTCCATTGCATTGATAGCCACACAACGAAATTGAACATTTTAGGTGTTAGGTTTGGTTGTACAAATCAAATTAAGCAACCTGACAATGTGGAGTTACTTTTACCACCATGAAGTTGACTATTCTCACAAGAGAAAGTTCTTCTCCCCATTTATATTTATGTTGTAGAATGTCCATGAATGATGAGTTGATGAGTCTGTCCCTCGTCAGCCTCTCTTTTTCCACGCTCTCTCCTGTTGTAATAAGAACTGAAAAGTTATCGCTATATTTCTGAGAAACAAATGATGAATTGCAGAAAAGTGGCCAGGATTAAAAGTTCTGCATTTTTAATGAGACTGGACTTGTTTTTATAATTAGATAAGAATGAAGTGCAGCAACAGACCAGAAGCGGGGAAGCTAGCAGTCTATTCAATGGAAAAATATTTAATTAATTGTTTTTCTGATCGATATCTGACCCTCCATCATGTGCATTAGTCTTACTGGAAGGAACTGAATCTCCCTCTTAGACTCACATAAAGCGTTAAAAATAAAGAGTTCAAGTAGAAGTTCAGTTCTTTCTTAAACCTGAGTTAAGCACACGGATAAACATTAGCTGATGAAGTCAATTTATTACATTCTTCTTCTTTGTTGTAAGCTAAACTCTAAGCACCATGTGTGTTTAGCGTAACAGCCCATCAATGCGGCGCTCTCGACGGCGTGTAATTGGGATGCTTCTTCTCAGCAGGAGATGAGGATCCATTCAGCATCAAAGACAAAAGGGTAGAGAATAAAGCTACAAGCACACCCAGCAGGAATGCCTTCAGTCTTCTTGAAAAAAGAAAAAAAAAAAAACTCCTTTCACTAAGACAGCGAGGCAGGAGTGCAGGGCCAAAGCTTCACCACTGCGGCTTGAATATTAAAAAGAGAGGAGCTGTCAGGAGCTTGTCAACGTGCGCTCTAGGCAAGGGTCAGGGGGAATGAGAAAAACTTGGAGCAAACATGAAACAAATCAGGTAGGAGGTACGAGTCATATCCGTCAGTGATTCCTAAGGTCTATTTGTGGTAAATGTCTTTACCCTAAATGTCTTTTACAATTGCATTTTAGAAGATGCCTCCTAATAAAGCTTCAGAAATAAGGAAAAAAGTAAAAAAATCATAAATAAGAATACCGCTCAATTGATCAAAGTTGATGTATTTATGTAAATGTCTATCACATACCAAAAAAATAGTTGAAAATGAAAAATCAGCTTTTCTGTTGGGAATAGAATTGTAAAGCGGTAATCATTTTTATACCATACTGAATGCAGTGCCGGTCCCAAGCCCGGATATAATGGGAGGGTCGCGTTAGGTAGGACGCCTGGCGTAAAAACCTGTGCTTAGTTGCTGTGCAGTTCAAATGGTCCGCTGTGGTGACTCCCTCAACAGGAGCAGCCGAAAGACTAACTTCAATCATTTTTATACCGTATAACTTCATTATGATGTCACACATCTGTACGGAGGCACTATGGTTTCCTTTTGAGTCTGGTTCCTCTTAACAGATCTTCTTTGTGTCATTTCAGGAGTTTTTTTCTTCCCCATTGTCGCCTCCAGCTTTTTTAGAGATATTTAAAAAAAAAAAAAAAATTGATAAAGAATTTTGATATCTTTAGAGCTGCTTTGCAATTTTTTTAAGCTCTGTACAAAAAAAGATGAATAAATTGAATTACATATATTTGTATGACCACAGTTAAAAAAAACTAAGTAATTAAATAGAGAAAGGAGATTGACACGTTGTAATTTTGGCCCATTTGTCTTCCATGTTTGTTTAAGTAATTATTACTTAATAATTACATTTAATAACCATTTCTCCTCTTGAAGTAAAAAAAAAAAAAGACATAATAATCAAAATGATAATCATTTTGATTATTTGTCCTGACTTTTCCATGGTAGAAAAAAAAAAAAAAAAAAAAAGTCTCATCATATCAAAATGTTCCGAATTTATTAATTACATAAAGTTTTCTTTATGTCTATCATGCAAATTCTTGTAAAGGTGCTGTTATGACCTTCAGATAAACCATCAGGCCAATCAGATTCTCTGTAGTATTAATATTTTGTAACCATGTTTTAACATTTGTTTTAACGAGTGAGCATTTTGTTAAATTGTAACAATAAATAAATATTTGAATATTCTGAGGTTAATGTTCTCCGTCCTGCAGGTCGTGGGCTTAAATCCCACTTGTCACGCAGCCTGTTGAGGCTCTTAACCCTCGCCTGGTCAACTCTGGTCTTGGATTGTGTCTCACTTCAGTCGCTTTTGTTTGCCAAAAAGAATTATTGTAAGCGCAAGCCAAGAATGTAGAAGAACATGTGAGAGGGAAGAAGCTGAAGTAATAATGCCGCTGCAGTAAAGCTGTCACGCCAGTCGCGTCAGGGTGGCATATGGGGACCGAGAGGCGCGTGGCTGCACAGTGACCTTGGGCACGTAGGAAACAATGCAAACAATCCAGCAGTGCCACCCTCTCTGAAAATAATTACTCATGTCACACACACGCACACACGCACACACACACACTGACAAAGCAAGACAGAAACTTCTCTGCAGTTTTTTTTTGGTGTGAATTTTGTTTAAATTGCCAAATCCAAACAACTCTTCACTTTACTTCTTCTCCAGTGATTTGTTTTCACCATTTTTTCTTTTTGTATCAATAATTTTCTCATCTTATTCTTATTTTCTCTTGCTTTATTTTTTTATATTCTCATATTTACTGTTCTTCTCTTTTTATTTTTCCTTTCTCACCTTCTTTTTCTGCTCTCTCATGTCCTTTTAAGTTTGCTTCTCACCATCCTCTATCCTCTATTTTCTTCTTCCCTCTTTTCTTTTCTCATTCATATTTTCCTCTTTTCTGTCCATCATTTTCCCCTCCGTTTTTCTCCTCTCTGCTTTAATATTTTATTCTCCATCATATTCTGTTCACTTTTCTTTTTTCCCCATTTTCTTTTCTTCCCTCTCCTTTTTTCATTCCCATCTTTTCTTTCCATTTCTTTTTACCGCCTTGTGTCACAATATTGTCTCTTCTGTAATGTCTATTTTTAATTACTCCCTTCTAGTTCTCACATCCGCTCTTGTTTTTTCTTTATTGTCTCTCTTTTTTGACTCATTCTCTCTTAATTTCCCTCTTTTCTGGTCATTTGCTTTTCTTCTCACGATTTTCTCTTCTCTTCTGTAATTCTCTATCCCCTTGCCTCCCAGCTCAACACCATCTTCTCTTTACTCCATTTTCATCTTTATGTTCTTTCTTTGTTCTTCTCTGTCTCACTTCTCCCTTTCCTTCTGTTCTTTTTCTACATGTATTTTATCTTCTCCTCTTTTCTGTTCAACTTTTTTTTATTTCTCACATCTTCTTATTTTCTCTTTATCTTCACATCATCTTCATTTAATTTTACTTGACTTCTTTTTTTATCCTTCTTTCTTCCCCCTCACTCATTTTTTCTTCCTTTCTTTTTTATATCTGCAAATGACTTCTCACTCATTGTGTCTTCTTTTCTTTTGTTTGTTCACTGCATTTCCACTTTAAGTCACCTTATCTTCATCTTTTTCCTTCGCTCATTTCTTCTCTTCTATCTCTCCTTACATTCTCTCTCTTTCTATCTCTCTATCTTTTTTTGTTCCTGCTTTTCTTGAAATCCTCTTTTCACAATATTCTCTTCTTTTCTGTCTATTTTTATCGTCCTTTTTTCTTTTTTTTCTAGCACATTCCAGCCAGACTGATATGAAGGCGAAACTGCACAGGTTACTGTTTCCCCAGCGACATCAAAGTCGCTTCATACAATGCTAAAGTCGGACACCGGGTCAAAAGTATCTCAAACAAATCCCTTCTAATCCAAACACAGGGGTGCGCCATGTTTAATCCTGAGTCTTCTGTTTGAGAAAGCAGCTTCTGAATAATAATAAGTGAGACCTGAAATGTTCATAAAAAAAATAAATAAATGAAAGAGGTATGCATTTTTCATTTTGTCCACTAGATGGCAACAACGCATCACTGTTTAGTCTCAGGTACATTTGAGAGAAATCCTATAGAAATACACTAAAAGTATTTTTGTATGATTAATTATAGATTAGTGCCTTGTTGAAATTCAGGGTTTTGGTCAAGCCTACAGGCCTGCAGAACAGATTATCAAAAAGCAATTACTGTGCATTCACCCCCCCTCCTTTAAATTAACATATGCATACACTGGAATAAATTAGTGCACATGATATAAAGTAGAATTCCAGGAAAAGACGATAAAAGCTTCATGTTTTCTGTTAAACTAAACTGTCCACTTCCTAAAAACATCTGACGCATCCTCTTGCTTCAGACGACAATGTCACCTGCGTAAGAATGCAGCACACCTGAGTACTCAGAATCATTTTGCGCACTTTCGCAACTCAACTTTTCAGCTCCCTAATCAGAATTGGCAAATTATCTATTTGTATTTGATGCCTTTTTCTGTAGTAACATCCAGACCACTGTCTTGCCTTTAAACCCAAAATAATATCAGGGATAGAAAATATGGACTGCAGCTTTTTTTTCTGCAAGCAAATATTATACGCTGTAAAGGAAAACCTCCATCAGGTCCATTTTTCTGTATTTAAAGAAGGAATTTCATCAGATTGCAATGAATCCTGTGTAACCTTCTGCTCCTGATGTAGAAACGGATGTTGACTCAGGACCTGAGGCCTCTAAGGGCACAAATAATGAGCTTCGCTTGACCTAATAAATTATTGGAACAGGGTTTACAACTGCAACTGAGAATCGCTCAAAGAAGAAACGGTGCTGGAGAGTCAATAAGGTCGAGTGAGAACAATACTGGAACGCAGCCATAGTCATGCAAACTCTCAGCTCAGGATGCTGAGGATAAAAATAGGCTTAGAACAGGAACAACCAACAGGGGGCAGTAGCATCATTTCCCACCAGAATACCCAGCAGTTAAATGCTGGCTAAGAAAAACGTCCTGCTGAAATTTAGATTCATGACGAGTGCAGTCTCACGGTGTCCTGGTGCACGTGCACGTCTCGTTGTTTGTACCAGTCATCCTGAGTCCTCTGATCTCAGCTCTCGTAAGATGTCCCCCGCTTGTCCCGAACTCACCTCCTCGTACAATCTGTCTTCATTGTTTTGTTTCGCGTTTGATTCATTCCTGATAGACAATGTGAACTCACCAGGGCGCCATTATGCGCTAATGTAAAGTAATGTAATATCAAATGAGTTGTGATCCCGTCCTGTTTAATTTACCCCCAACATTCCGGATGCAATGCGTCTCATTTACGATGTCTAATGATGGCCATATTTCACCCGATTAAGATGTTATGAGCAGAGGTTTAATGGCTTAATCATGCACGATCACACCGTTGCGCAGGCCTTCAATTATTCCTAGCAGTTTTTTAATTGGCAGGCATCGATTGTTTATTAATCGGCACTGTTGTGCATTTCCTGCGGGGAAGACTTGTAATGAGAATGAAAGTGACATTCACAGGACTCATCAAAGCTCTCCCTCTCTCTCTCACATACACACATACACTCCTACCTTCACTCCTAACCATCTGACTCTTCCCATCCCTTTCACACTACATTTATGTGTGTGTGTGTGTGTGTGTGTGTGTGGTGTGTGTGGTGTGTTAGTAAGCAAGGTGAGCTTCCTGTGTCTTTTGCTGCCATTTATCTGTCGTTTTTTTTAAAGCCTACGGGCGGTGATATCACTAATCAATAGCTCGCTCTGCGAAAAAGTCAACAGGAAATAAAGGCCCTGATTAAATAAACAGCCGGTACCCTTCAAGGTTGAAGCCAGATTTGGAGCGAGGGATCGTCATCTCCGAGTACTAATCTGATCTGGGTGACTCACATAAACAGTGCTGATGGGAGGACTCCAAATCCCATAACGATTTGCACCTGTTGACCAGAGGCTGTCTCTTCTCTTCTTTTCGCTTCTCTTTGCTTCAGCACTGAATTTAATACAGTTTAATTCAATTCCAGCCACTGCAGACTCCAGGGAAAAACACCATTAAATATTAGCAAGAGGGCGAGCAGACCAAGCACGTATTTGTCATTTGGGTCTTCCGAGCTAAAATAGGGGCTGCAAATTAACTTCTTTTTAAATCGACTTTAAAACAGATTAAACCACACCAGACTTATGCAATCTTCCAGCTTTCAAAATACTCACTTGGGGGTTAACATCTGGCACTCTGGAAACTTCAGCAAAATGCTTCCCAGACTCCCAGAAACCACCTTTTGTTTTTGGAGGCGCGCTGTAATTTGAGAGCGCCCTTGTAGTCAAGCCTCTGCATCTTCAAATTGAGAGGAGGCAGATGAGGATGGAGACCCTGAGATACTGTAGACCCAGGACTCCCAGAAAGAGATCAGGCATACCCCATTAATCTATATAGAGACCCCAGAGTAAACCCTAGAGCACTGGAGAGATTTCGGATTGAGATGCTGAGGTCGACCCAGGACGTAGTGGAGAGATTATCAGGCATGTTCCATTGGACAGAGACCTTGTTGCAAACCCAGGACCATCTGGAGACATTCGTAGGCACTTCTTGTTGGATGGAGACCTTGCAATAAACCTAGGCCCCACCGGAGAGATCATCAGACATGTCGTATTGGATAGAGACATTGAGGTAAACCCAGGACCCACTTAAGACATTATTAGGCATGTGACATTGTAAGGACTCCTCAGAGTAAACCAAGGATCTACTGGAGAAATTCTTAGGCATGTTACATTGGAAGGAGACACTAGTGAAGACCCAAGTCCTACTTGAAAGATTATCATTCATGTCCCATTGGACAGAGACCTCAGAGTAAACCCGGGGGCCAACTGGAGAAATTATCAGACATGTCCCATTGGACAGAGGCCCTGTACTCTCGTAGTGTAGAATTTAACTCTTACAGATTAGATAGGAATGTCAGGGGATCCCCAGATCAAGAGTCTGTCTCTCCCGATCGAGAATTCTGAACAGATCTTCACAGTCCTTCGCCACCTAGAAAAATAAAAAGAATCACTGAAAAATGTAAGAATGAATAAATGAATGAATAAATGAATGAGTAAGGTGATAATGGGACATCAGGTAATCTGGGGTTGAGGTTAGCAACTACAATGTGTTTTCTGGGGAATTTTGCTTAAGGCCTCCAAAAGATCAGACGCTGTACAAAGTCAAAGCCTTGGGCTACCGATCAGATGGTCATGAGGGCAAATCCCAGCATAACCAAGCTGCCAGGCTGCCAAGCTGCCAAGCTGGCAATGACCCTTGAGCATGACCCTTAACATGACAACTGTTTAGATGTATCCTGTCTCAAATGAAAGTCACGTTGGAAAGGCATCGGCTAAATGAGAAATACAAATCCAAAGCTCAGTCTTCTGCTCAGTGTGGTGTCATTTTATAATAAAGATCTCTGGTAGCATTTATGATGTTTGAGACGTCCTGCTCTGGATAATACAGAGGTCTGAGCAAATATGGATAAAATCCACCTAGTAGAAAAGTTATTTCACTAAAGAGGAAAGGAGGTGGAATGTAAAAGATTTGTTTTTACTTAAAAGCGAACTTTGAATTGTGGAATTGACTTGTGAAGTCTCAATCTTGTTTGAATCAATAAATGATGGTGATGGTGGGATTGTTATCGCTTTTGATGTTACAGAAATGTAAGAATTGCTTACTATAAAGTAGAGGTCACACAAGACTTTTGCCAGTGTGTGTAATGTGACTGATCCATTGATCAGTTTAAAACCTCTCAGACCCTGTACATGTGTGGTTTTCCTTCATATGAATGAAAATATTCAGAAAACCTATTATAATCCTAAAGGTCATGGTAAAGCTCGATGAAAAATATAACTGTGTCCTTGGTTTCATGTCACTACCGGTTTTTATGCAATGATCACAAAAGACGTAAAATTCCTGTGTGAAAAGATTCGTGTTATTTAGACACTCTAAAAAAGTTCGAGTCAAAAGACAGACTCAAAGAGACATATGAGGCATAAACTCAGAATAGGCCATCACTCCTGCGATGAGCTCGTATGATCTGTGTCGAGTGAACGCTTCATTTGTGTCCTCATGAGTTCGAGATCACACCCGTCCGTCTTTCCCGGGAGAATGCAGGCATCGCTGAGAGATGCTTTGTATAACATCATCGATTTATAATTCCATCTGAAGGCCGCCAGAGGCTAAAGGAGCGATTGATCTGAGGACACAGATGAACCGGCATGTGGTCAGTGCGCAAATTAATTCATTTTCTACATCTGCTATTCTATTATTATTGCTTTTGATAACCATTTTGTCTGGGGTAATGTATCTAACCATTTGGCAGCTGCAGCGGCGGTCAATAGCAGGAAGTGTAGTCTTACAGCGGCCTGGTGGACTAAAGCTCTTTCAGAGACTTAATTACTCATCACACTTTAGACTGTGTGCGGTTCACAGATTCACAGTGGTATCTATGTCATCTGTGATGTTTAATGTATGTGATAATTATTGCACAAATCATTCTGTATTTGAAAAAAAAAATAGCTAATGAAAATTATCACTAGTTGTTATAATATAAAAAAAGGCTAGAAACTTTGACGTGCGTGTTCAAAATAAAAAATAACAATGACAAAGAAAAGCAGCGTTAAAAAAAGCATAGCTAAATTATTTATTTAATATAAGGAAAAATACTTTAAGTAGTATAGAACAGTTGAATAATTTAAATATTTATAATAATTGAAAGAAAAAAAAAAACAAGCACGATTATTTATTTAAAAAAATAATAAGCAGAGTTGAAAGTAATTTTTTTAATTGCTGCCGTTAATATGTAGCCAAAAGGCAAGGAAAATAAACCATAGAGGTGTTGGACTGTCCTGTAAATCTTGTAAGTTTTGCGGTGTTGAATCCGAAATAGTGTGAAACGGAAAGCTAGTGCGCTATGTATGGTGGAGAATCACTTGGGATTTAGCTTCGTTGCAGAAGCTAGTTAGCTTTGTCGTTTGCCGTGTACAGAACAACACGGATGGTTCAGAGGCAATTCAGAAAGACCTTGAAGCAGTTACAAAGGAGACAAAGTGTCATTTAAGATGGGATAACGTTAGCAGATGCGTTTTTTCTTGCTGAAAGTGATTCCGTGACTTCCGTGAACGTGTGTTGTGGTAGGCCAGTGCTTTCTCCTCTTTCTATTATTGTGGACTACCACTGAATCTTTTAGCGGCCTGCAGTACTGGACCATACCAGCCTTCCGTCACCCATGATAACAAGTGGTTAGCAAATTATGGTTTTCAAAACTGAAATTTTCATCTCAGTTTAAGAAACAAACATATATTGATTTGACATTGCTGTCTTCCTTTATATAATATCATACAACTTCGAAAGCAGCACATCCTTGTTTGTTTAACGATTTAACTGAGATTTAGTTTGTTCGCTTTACAAAGCAGCAGAATTAGTTCTAGTATTTAGCAAAACTAATCAGGTAATCTGGTATAAAGCACTCTATATGAGTGTGTTTTAAAGGTATGGTGATTTGTAGAACATCATCTAGACACATAGAGACGCACACCAACCACCTTCACCTTTAAACTGCATGTGGTCGCCCCCTGCTGGTCGTCGCAAAGTGTTGTGACACATCTCATGACTAATATAGCGCTGTAGCAAGGCTCCATGTGTCCTCACCCCTGCTTTCTTAGAACTGAATTAATTGGTTGCCTATCTCTCTATCACACACACATGCACACACACACACACCCTAAAAAGTGTCCTCTTCACGAAGCCAGTGACTTTAAATAGATTAATTAAACCACAGGGAGTTTTAGTTCAGCAGAAGAAGCGCCATGAAAGGGGCTGCTGTGGACGTTTTTTGGGGAAGAGTCGGAGCTTTTCTCTGACGGTTCCTTTATGTAAAACACAATTTCGCGGATGGCTGGATGGAGAAATGCCATCTAAGGAAGATTTGTGTGTAGTTCTTCTCAAGATGATTTAAAAAAAAAAATCCTCCATTTTACATGAATATGTGCTTCATCCTATTGTGATGCTGCCCACATGACTCGTAAACGTAGCACAGTGAAGCACATTAGAGCAAACACTTCACGTCGCGTGTACTGTAGCTGTCCTCCTGATGCAATCGCTCGAGCCTGACGTCCATGACAAACCCAGAGACTGAGAGAAACCCCACAGCGGAAAAGCAGGAACTGTTCTGATATTGGTTTGTTAACTCATAGCAGGACAAGCATTCAGATATCAGACGCTGGTTCATCTGGAGGAAAGTGTCAGCAGGTTGGACAGGTTTTGTGTTGCGCAGAAAACCTTGTCATGACCGAGAGGGGACATAAAGCAAGACAAATATGGACGGACGTCTTATTTTCTGACTGGACTCATGTTTGTGTGATTCTTAAATGTTAGCTCTATATATTTAAGATTACAAAAAAACATAATTCCTCAGCAATTTGTCAGTCTATCCACAGAGTCATATTAAATTGCTAACTAGCTGGCATGCTAATTGTGAGTGGCCAGATGTTTTAGCAACATTTAGCACTGAAGAAAACTCTATCATCAAACGTACCCCATTGTTTGAAGTTTTTGTTCTATTTCGTACCCTAAGTTGACGATAGCAAGTGCTATGGTGCAAATCACCTCGGGTTCATCATTTCTGGCCACGTACTTTTGTCATGGCATCTGGGTAAAAGATTTGAAGAATGTGTTAGACGATAGAAATCATCTTAGATTTTAGCCTCCAGCTAATTTGCTACCAAGCCAAGTAGCTGGTCTCTAACTAGCTAGTAGGCTAATTACTATTATTTACTAGCGAAATAAAGCAGCAAAATTACAGCAGTAAATCATAAACAAATTAAGTAGCTCTACACACAGCATGAAACAATTCTCTCTGCTTATATTTAGCAAATATGAGATGATCATTTTAAACAGTAACTATTGTATTGCTCTTGTTTACATTTTAAAAACAGTTTCTGTGGCTTTTTTGCTGTTTAATGTAGCTATAATGGATGTAAAATAAAGGAAAGCACAGGTGGAGTGTCCTTCACAAAAATTAATGTGCTTATTTCAGAAAATTTGCCTAAATAAATATTAAGCTCTATTAAACCTCACAGACTAGTGATGCGCGGGTCGGGTATTTTTCCAACCCGCGGGTCCCGCTTTTATGAAATTATTTGGCCCGCCCCAGC
>JAQQZT010000008.1:23756091-23768778 GCA_030068275.1 Clarias platycephalus | reverse complement strand
TATATATATATAAAATTTAGCTAACACAGTATGAGCTAAATATACGTTTGTTGAAGTTTTGGTTGGATTGGTGCATATCATTATTATTTTTTTCTTTATGTGAAATATTTTTTTTAGCTTCAAAAACTGTAAATATATTGCTTGCTAAATAGAATGGAAATACTGCAAATGCTAGCTGTAAAAGTTCCATGGTACTGTAAATGCTTTGGAATGCTGAATACCCTTACACCACATTAATAAGCTGTACATCAGCTTTACTCTCCGGTTGTAAAATGAATTTATGCTTTTGGCAAATATAAATATTATAATACCGACTCCCTTAACTTTAATTTTATGAAGCGAATTTTACGAGAAAGCATGAAACTCTGTGCTTCTCTAATGCCATATTTTAAATAAAACTATCCCCACACAGACTGACTGAATTGCCTCGTTATCCTAATAGATGCTGAATATGCAGTAGTGCATTTAATCAAAGGTAATGTTCTAAAAAACTTACAAATTACAAATTACTGTTCACCAAGAAAATATGGGTAATAAACTTTCCTGTACCTCTAACAAGCAATAGTTCTGGACTTTTTCAGAACACTAAAGCTGATAGATTTCCCATTGTGTTCATATTTCTGCTTTCAACATGGTAAAATTCATTTCTACCTTTGCAAGATTTGCATAAAATTCATAACATGGGCTCATAATTTGTTAAATATAACTACTTTCCAAAACTTTGCAAAAATAAATCTCGTTCAAGGAATTTACATTCACATACGGTGCCTGCATTAATCTGGTCTTATAACAGATGCTGAATATTTAATAGTGCATTTAATTTTGTTTTTAATATAATGCACCAGAATCCTCCTTCGGATACAATAAGCTACATTTTCTTCAAAGAAACTTCAAGAAAGCCTAAGAGGATTAGGAGGGTTCAGCTAATCTCAGTAATTTGAGTTGATTTGAGTCGAGCGATGTATTAGAAAACGCCCCCTTGTATTGTGAAAACATTGTTTTAGTTCATTAAATCAGTTATTTATGGGTGATGTCATGCCATGCAAGGCAACCTTACTTTTATCCATTAAAAGTTGATTTTCAGCATGTTTCACGATGCAATTAGTTTGCAGTTATTTTCTTAACTAAAAAACTGAAAAAAATAAATAAATTGCCAACCCCCACTAGTGAAAGCAGCTATTTTTTTCTTGCTAATGGAAGGGAGTCTCTAGTGTCAACATTTTTTTTCTTTACCTCTTTTTTTATTTTTATTTTTTACACTTTTTTTATTTACTTTTTTTTCACTTTATTTATTTATTTATTTATTTATTTTTTGCTTACCAAGAAGAACCAAACTCTCCATACTGTCAAGTACGCATCATATTAGTTCTGACCAAGTAAATTGATTGGACAAGAGGCATTCCACGAGTGGTGATAATAGAACCTAACAGCACTGGGATGTACCTGTAACTGTATGTACTGTATCAATCCTCATCATAGGTGTTCTAAAAGAAAGATACTTACACAAACTGTCAATCGCAGCAGGGGTGAACGAAGGTCTGTACAGTCTGCAGTACTGACACGAGACCAGCTGTTTGCCAAAACCAGTCATAGAAGCACTTTCAGTAAGAAATCACATCAGATAATGTTATTTCATCCTCTTTGTTTAGTCCCTCTACCTCTGATCAAGGGCCCTATGTGGGGTGTGAAACAAGGGATTGCACACCCTACACCTGTAGCTACTCATGGAAGGATATGTGCCGGGGAAGCAAAATAACTGGATAGATTAACCAAAAAAAAAACCATAATCAATAATATAGTTTTTTTAATTGGTGTTTGAGTAACTGTTTATATTAAACTTGAGGTTGTGCTGTTGTGCTGGATATCAACAGGATGCAGAATCACAGCTTTGGGATATGAACTCTGATTCGTCACATCCCACGTTGTCAATTATTTCCCTCTTATGCACTTCTTTAAATGTACTTTTTAAATATTTCTGCATAGACCTAAAAGCCTTGTTTCCCCCCAAGGAATTATGGGTAATCAAAGCTTAAGAGGATTACTTATTTGTCATGGCAATTGTAGTCAAGAGTTTTGAAACTTTTGTTGCTCTTTGATTACATGCCGCGTACTTCATAGGTGGTTCGTGAAATAAGTCCTGTTAATGCTAAGTCTAATTAGTGCCGGGTTGTTCTTGTTTACATCTTGAGGAAAATGGGAAAATGGCCAGACTAATAGTGTAATTACAGGATTAGTCTGTCTGGGGCAATAAGGCAGTGGCAGTACACAGGGCTAATTACCACTATTTCCGCTGTCAGGTTTAGTTCTTGATGTACGACGTTCTCTCGAACGGGCTGGAAACAAAAACATGAACCCGTTTTCGCACATCTGCACACATGAGAAAGAAATTATTTTCTGCAACAATCACTTCTTTCGTGAAGCAAATCCGACACGTTCAGGCTACAGCTGCGTTTCCAGACCAGGAAGCCGAATACCTGAGTCCCTCTGGACGGTTGTGCAAAATCAAAAGCATTGCTTCTGCTTGGCACTCTATTAGCAATTTAAGATCACACTTTAGATTTTTTTTTTTTTTTTTTTTTGTGGCAGGAATGAGAGGATGAAAAACGATTATCGTCTGGGCTGAAGTCTGTGGAAAAGCAGGATCAATTAAATCCGAACATGCAAACAAAAAGGAAAGTTTCTGTAATGTTTCACACATCAAACTTTAAAATTAAATAAAAAAAGAACCTCTTTTTACAGCTTTTACATTAAATCAAGTAACACTAATCAAAACGGAATGCTTTAAAGCTGCAGGTTCCCGTTAATGTTATTGCGATTTAAAAGCAAGAGACTTTACTTAAACCATTTAAGGTAACTTGCACCAATTTAAATGATGGACAAAATGTATAAAAATGGTAGTGATGAGTCATGGATGACATCATGACGTCTCATTAATGGCATAATAAGAATGATGGGTATAAGCTATCTCACACACAGACACACACACACTTAAAGACACTTAGGCAGCTGATTGCACACACCCATTTGGAAGCACCGCCTCTGAACTGGCAGCTTCCATCCTTCTTGTGTGTTCTTTTCCCTTTAAAGGATGTAAAGGTCAGTGTAGCATGTGGTCAGAGTGCTAAACTACTCCCTAAACCCGCTGTGAAGAGAGTCAGAAATCCTAGCAGTCCCAGCAGATGAAAAAAACACACACCAATGATACACAACATCAATACACACCATCAGTGCATTGGCACACACCATCAATACATCAATAAACCCCATCAGTACATCAGCACACAACATCAAAGCGACAACACAACTTGTTGTACACAACTGTAGTCACACACTGTCAAGACAACAACAAACAACATCAATACATCGACAAACAACATCAATACATTGAAACACACCTTCAAGACATCAACACATGGCAACAAGACATCCAGACATACCATAAACGCGCCAACACACACCATCAAGACATATGGCGTAATTACATCAACACACACCATCAAGAGAACAAACATCATCAAAACACACGCCAGAAATACAACAGCATACAAAGACAATATCAACACGTACAAGACATCAACACACACCATCATGAAAACACACACAATCTAGAGAACAGCACACATCGTTAATAAATAAATACACAGCATCAATACAGTAACCCATGCTATCGTTAAATCAACAAACACCACATGCAATAAGTTTGCAACACACATTCCTCAGTGTTGAATTAACACCTAGCGGACTCATATAATATCTGAAAGAATTAAATCAACACCGAAATCAACAAACCAATAAAACATCAACATTGAGAAAAGACCATCTAGAAAAACGCACCTGTCTTGATGGTGTGTGTTGATGTTGGTCAACACTAAAACACCAAAAAACATCAAACACAGGGTGAATGCACAACATCTGTACACATCGTCAATGCATGCAACATTAAAACGTTAATATTAAATCACCATACAGCCAGAATACACTCCATCAATACATGCTAACGACACAACCCACACACCCCTTTAACTTACCATCAACACCACACCGTGATCAACACACACTCAGCATAGGATCAACACTGATCACTATTACACTGAAATATATCATCAAGACACACAGCATACTGTAAATGCGCACCAACGCCACATCATGGGTGTGGTTTAGTGTGTTTCAGTTTCAATGATGGAGGCGGGGCTTCGTAGTGAGGTGGGGGGCTCGTCAGTCTCAGGAACATTAGTCCGTTCTGGCTGAGAAAAAGTCAGTAATAAAAAGAAGTAGCACAGGAAGAAAATCACTTCTCAGACTGAAATGATGGTGAAAAAATAATAATAACAACAGAACCTGATTGAGCTAAAGAAAATCTCTCATGATGAAACTTTAGGTAATCTACTGTATACAAGCCACAAAAGGGTTAACTTTCCTCCGTTTTATCATTTTCTTCCTGCTTACCTCTCTCACCTGGAGGTAGCTGCTCACTAGAGAAAACTCATCATATCTGTCACTGCTGTTTTGCTTTGTGTTTCTTGACGAGCATCCCCTCATAGCGTTCTGCTGGAGACATACGAGCAACGCTGATCGACCTCTCAATCACACATCTCAGGCAACAGAGCGAAAGAGAGAGAAAGGAAAAGAGAGAGAGAGAGAGAGAGAGAGAGAGAGAGAGAGCGAGAGACATGAAGGGAAAAACGAGCAAAATTAATTAAATAGCAGAGAGACAGAGGCTCGGGCCATAAAGGTCTGCTGTTAGCATTTTTCTAGCCCATTGATTCCTTGTTACACGTCCACATTATGGCTCCCAGAGTCGCCATAAATCAACCCGGAGCCCATTGTCCCTTTTTTCCCCGCACGCTCTCCCTAACGCCGATGCTGTTCTGCAGCAGCAAACCTAATCTATCGTTCGAATTCAAGGTCTGAAAAAGTGTGTGACCTCGCCTAGAGGATACTGAAGTTTTGATGAGAGCCAAGTGACCCGTGTCTGTCTCTCCGCATGCCTGTGCAGATGGCAAATCGCACTCTGGGTTTATCGGTCTTGACCCAAATAACAGATAGAGCGTTCACTCAGCGTCCACGTCCTTATCTGATGCTTTTGTTCCAGGCCAGATGCGCCTGAGGAGAAACCTGGGAAGGAGCTTTTTAAATTTCCCTGTATGAATGCTCATGTGTGTGGAAGTACAAGCGAAGCAACTGTTTTACATTTCGTCACAAGTTCCAGGAATGGTAAGGATTTTTAAATGCGCAGACATCGCATTTGGAGAAATATAACTTCTTTCTGCCACATTCTGAGTAATTCAAGTAGTACAGATGGCATACTGTGCTTCTACATTCTCAGACTGCAAGAAAATGACTTAGAAAGTTCTTAGAAATGAATCATGCCAAATAGTTCGGGGTACTTAAAGAAATTGTCTGTTTCTCAGAAGCAAATTTTAAAAAATGATTCACTTACTTTAATTGAGGTCGATTTGCCAAGAAATTTTTGATTCTGCTTCTGTACATTTGTACTGCGGCTATACAAAGCTTTAATGTCGACACTATTAAAATAAATAATTTTGTCTTCGATATATGTACTGTAATTGTTGGAAAACACTACTAATAATGCTCACTCTGTAAGTGATGAAGAAAAAAGACTACTGACAGGAAAGTGACTTATCATGGGGACATGACTCACATAGCAACACTGACAGGAAAAAACTGTACTGACAAACATTTCTGCCAAAAAAAAAATGAAAACACCACTCAAAATGTAACTGACATTCTGACGACAACAACAACAACAACAACAACAACAACAACAACAACAACCCACAATGGACAGGGAAACAAATTGGATGGGAAAACTACAGTACTCACAGAGTAACACTGACCAGGAAAAGAAACAAGGAGAAAGCAACACTTCCGATAAGAAAATAGCACTACTGGTGAGAATACTACTCATGATTCAACTATTCTAACTATTCCTTTTTCTAAGGGAAAAAACAGACAAACATTCCTAAAAACTAAAAAAAAAACAAAAAAAAAAAACATGACATGACATGTGATTCATGGAGAAAAAAAGAAATACTGACAAAGCAACACTTCTGACAAAAAAAAAAAAAAAAAAACAATACCTGGATAAAAACATGACTTAAAAGTGGGAATAAAAATAAAAAAAAACATTAAAGGAATACACTTTTGTAAAGGCAAAAAAATACTGACGGAAACACCACTCACAGAGCAACATTCCAGACCAGAATAAATACCAATGAGAAGAAAACAAATATTGGCAGGCAGACACCTACAGTATGCCCAGGGAACTAGTGATCGGAAGGTATTTCTGAGTGAAACAGCACTGACGGGGTATACTAGTGACAGAGAAGCACTTCAGAAAATCTAAATTTACCGGGTGTCAAACCGTAGCATTTTTACATTAAATGACCTCGTTGTATGTATATACTTTAGTCAGACAATGTATGTCATTTAACTAAGAGCTTGGACAAAAGTAAACCAAGAAATGTTATAAAATATTTAATGACGTTAGAAATCTTAACGAAAAGCTAAATCCTAAGTTAACACATCCTTGAAGCTTAATTTGGGAACACCATATATTGTCATTTTATGATTAAAACTGATTATGTAGTTTATAGTTAACGGATTTTATGTCCAGCTTTTTTTTTTTTTTTTTTTTTTAAATAAAGCACTCATTTAGAGTGTGAAACATACAGTACTCCAGGGGGTGCCAAAAAATTTGGCATGAAAGAAGATGCTACAAATGTCCTAATATTAGTTTAGATATTCGAGTGAAAACAGTGTTTGCTGATTAATTCTTTTTCTAAAAAAGCACGCCTTTGCCATGAAAGAGTCATCTTTTCAGCTCCGCATGGAAAATAAGAATGCGCGTAACCCCGCATGACACTAAACACCCATGACAAAAATCAGCACTCCCCTCTGGAAAGCACTTAATCGACGGCCGTGTCTCCATCTCTTCATCTCTCTGTCTCTCCATCTCTCCTCCCCAGGGCCACCTGTGTATACAGAGCTTCTCAGTAATGGCCTTTTCACCAGAGCTGCTCCCGACTTCCTCCGGGCTTCTACAGCTCTCTCTCTCTCTCTCTCTCTCTCTCTCTCTCGCTCTCTCTCCGCCTCGACTCAGTAAGCCTTATACTCACTCAGCATGGTGGCAACACTTGTCTAAAAACTATTCACAGATGCAGCACCGATGCAGCCGAAGCTAATTAGTACAATTACGGTACTGTAGCTTGAATTAGCACAAGCTACTGTAATAGTACAATTAGTACAATTAGCTTGCATCTTTACTTGAATTTGTCTTTCACCTCATACGTATAATTTACGCGATATATATCTTTCAATGTTAAGATGAAGTGATGATGAGTCCTTCAAATCTACACTTTATCAAATGTGACAGAAAAACAGGAGCTGTAATCCATCCTCCTTGTGAACATCTAGCTATTAGCATTTAAAGAGAATTATAGTCATTGACATGCTAGGTAACATTTCAGAGATGAGGAAATAATGCTGTTGTTTTTGTTGATCAACAGCTAATCTTCATCTTGGTTCCTTTTTTAAAGCAAACAAACAAACAATCTCTATTTCTTAGTGATTTTAAAAAATAGAAATCAATATCTTTTTTTTTTTTTTTAAAGCTTTTATTCATTCACTTTTGGCATTGCTACATTTCTGTGGTATCATATTTAGTATTTGTGAGAGCTAGCTATTAGCATTCTGAGAGAAGTTTTCTTATTAGCATGCTAGCTAAGATTTGAGAGGTTGGAGGGGAAAATAGCTGTTATTAGTTAGTTACTGTAGCTGATGTGTGTTACTTGGTGAAAAATACGCCAGTTTACTACCAGAGCCTAAAATTGACATTGATGTGGAACTTTCTGCATCACCACATTTCTCTGCAGTCATACTGTATACACTACATGGACAAAAGTACTGTATTTGGCTAAACCTGCAATGACATTGTATTCAAATACAGTACATATACTTTAATATGGAGTCAGTCCCGCTTTTGCAGGTATAACAGCTTCCACTCTTCTTGGAAGGCTCTCCACAAAATTTTGGAGTTTTCCTGTGGGAATTCATGCGCATACTTTGTGTAGAGCACTTACAGTATGAGGTCAGGCACTGATGTTGAACGAGAAGGCCTGGCTCGCAATCTCCGTTCCAGTTCATCCCAAAGGTGATTGATGGGGTTGAGGTCAGAGCTCTGTGCAGGCCAGTCAAGTTCTTCCACACTGAACTTTTTTGAACCTTTATAGTCCTTGCTTTATGAACTAGGGCAAAGTCATGTTGGAATAGAAAAGAGTCTTCTCCAAACTGTTGCCACAAAGTTGGAAGCATAGCATTGTCCAAGATGTCATGATATGCTGAAGCACGAATTCAAAAATTACACATGAATTCACTAATTACAAATTTTTTAATAATTATAACAGGTTTGTCCAAATCCCTTTGTTCATATAAAGTATAAAATGATATTATAAAAGCCGGTCATTACAATTTAGTGAGCATTCTTTCAGTTTTATTAGGAAACTAGCTAACATTTGTAATATCATAAGCTGACTTTAGTGAATCTTGGTTGGTTAACTGAAAAGTGAGTAATTTACCAACAAACTCAAACCCCATACTTTCTGTGTAACTAGATTTTTTAAAATCAAATATTTATACTGTAAAGTCTAGTGTTGTTAGCATGCTCGCTAACATTTGAGAGATTCGGAATAAAACTGTTGTTAGGTAGCTTTAGCTAATCTTGGTTCCTTGTAATAAAAAAAAAAAAATAGGGACAAATTTACTACCATGAACTTAACCTGATATGATTTAAAGTTGAGATTTATATATTTTTTCTTAGTGAAGCTTCTTTTTATTCTTCTACTTTCTGCATTTCTATCTACTCATATTTTTATAAAGTGGTATTATGAGAACTAGCTATTAGCATTCAGAGAGCATTTTTAATAGTACTGTAGTATTCTAGATAACATTTAAGAAAATAGGGGGAAAAGCTGGTGCTAGTTAGCTTTAGGTCATCTCAGTTCCTTGATGAAATAGACGCTAACTTGCAAAAATCTGTGTAATATTTGGTTAAATTAAGGTAAACATAATTTTTTAAAAATTATTTTTCTTTTACTTCCATATTTTAAAGTACATTTTAAGAGTTCCTACTTTAATTGGAAGCTTTTCATCAAGTTTATTAAATTTAGTATCTATTAGAAATAGTAATTTCTTTTTTAATTAAGGAAAAATATGAGATTTAACAGCTCTGGGGAAGGATCCATAAAAACTGAATGGCTGGACAATATACAGGACACAATAATAGGAACACCGGTACACCTTCATACCGGGATGAAAGATCACATCTTTTCCACATTCTCATGTTTGACAATGTTAAGTGAAGCTTTTGACCCATATCTTTATAAATTTGTGTAAGAAACAGGTGTTTATAACATGTACAAGAGATAATATGAATGTAATCCGTTTCGGAGGTGAGTTCTTAAAAGTGAAATTTCATATTGCAAGACGCATATTCTCATAGAAAATTATGTAAATGCTTATAATCCATTCCAGCCACAGAAATATTACCAATATTACCAATTTTTAGTCAATTGGCACTGACTGCTTTAAAAACTAAACTGAAAGTGATGTATTTTCTTATTGCTACTGTCCCTGATAAGACCCATGGTGCTATGCTTTCACTTAATCCTGGACAAATAAAATATGTGAACTTGCTTTGCTTGGCTTTCTACTGACGCAAACAAGTTTTGAACGGCTACCGGATGTACGCACGACTTAGCTGGTGCTCACCAAAGCAGGGCATTCGTATTCCGAGGTACCACTTTGTTAATGATTGTTAAAATGCTGCAATTTTTTTCCCCATTTCTCTTTCTTTCACCTCAGTTGAAGGTGTTGTCATTGTACTTCTTGTCTTTTTTCCTTCTACTGTTTATTATTGTTTTTTCCCCTGTTCTTTCTGTTGCAGTTTGCACATTGAGTTTTTGTCCCGATTCCTCCAATCCGCTTTCGTTCCAGATGTAAATGTTGCACTTCTCACTATTGCTCTTCATGCTAATGCTTTAACAGCTGTGCGTTGTTAAAAAAAAAAAATCAGCTGCGTGATCCGTGACTGTATTCAGCTGCATCTGGAAACGAAGCCTATGGAGGGATTGAGACGGATGTTGGAACCATCTGGCCGTTTCTGCTGACATTCTGACTTTGTGTTTGTGTGTGTGTGTGTGTGTGTGTGAGTGAGATCGTGTGTGACGATGAAATGTGGTGATGCTGCTGCTTCACAAATGGCAGGACATAAACCCATCTCAGATGGAGGTTGTTTGTGATTTTAGATGTGGAAACATCACATATTGTCTCTCAGTGCATTATTACTGCGCTCATAAGGGGGAAAAAGTGTGTGTAAGTGTGATTCTTTGAGTATTTTTCATCATCGATGCTGTGCTTGAGGCCGGCTCCGGATCTCACCTGCATTCTGAGTCCTGCATCACATCGGGGGAATTTCAATCGAGAGCACAGCGGGATGTCTGCCTCATTTAGCAGCGGGAGGCTTTATGAACCGAGGGGAGTAAAGGACAGAAGGTTAACTGAGAAATTCACTGGCTATTGCTTTTGACTCTCTCTCTCTCTCTCTCTCTCTCTCTCTCTCTCTCTCCCTCTTTTAAATAGAGCCTCTTTTTCTAAACCTACATGTTCTGTTCACTACGTGGCAAAATATGTCTTATGGACTTATAGCAGAACAGCTGTGTATAGAAGGTGTTTGTTATAGAAAAAAGCTACTGTACTTATTGTTAGCATGGCAAAGTTGACCATTTTATTGTGTTTTATTTCTTTTTGTCAACAAATACTTTGCTGATGATTCTTTTTGCAGTTTATTAAAATAACTCATAAATAAATGTACTTTTTGTCCATTTATGCTACCTGATAATTATTAGTTACTTTCTGTTATTCGTGTCCTATAGAGCAGTCAGTATTAGTATTTTTATTATTTAAATATTTGATGGATTTTTAATTTACAGCTTAATCTTAGACTTTGACAAGCATTAAAATTGGAGACTCCTTCCAAACATCTTAATGAAAACCTCAAAAAAGTAACAATAAACCACATTTTGAATCAGTTTGCGATGTGCCTTCTCGTACTGTAAATTGTCACTGTGGAATCACGTACCATTTTCTTTTTATATTGTTCTAAGGTTAATTTGATGATGTGGCTGCATGGTTAAAAGCAGGTACAGTGTCTAATGCATTCAGGGCAAAGCTCTATGCCTTTCAGGTGCTCCTGTCCGAGCCTGCCTTGTCAGCACTTTGTAATCAAATCCATTCTGTTATTAAAAGATGCTCTTGACACTTGACTCCATCAAAACAAAAAGTCGGCATAATGCAATTTGGTTCGGGGGGGTCTGAGTCAGGGTCAGGGCCGGAGCTCTGTAGGGAATTTCATATCGCATCCTCAGCGGTCACGCCACAGCAAAACGTTTTCTTTGAGTTTGTTACCAAGTGTTTTTTTCCCCCTCTCTCCGTTTTATTTTATTTTTTTTTATTTTTTTTTCCAGGGAGGGGGTGAGAGGGTGCGTTTTTTTTTCATTTCACACCTGAAATTGCTTCTCCTCCATTAGGTTTGAATAGGCACTAACGGCCGATTGGTGGTGTACGATCAGGAAAAAACAGGGCATTGCTGGAAGCTTTATGGGCTGGAGTGTAAAATGGTCGCGCAGTCACAATTACCTAACATTTATTTTTTTATACATGGCTTATGACTTTTTTGTGACAGTAAGAGGATCACATTGTAATAAATATTAAATATTTTACCACAGTTTCATTTCATTTAAAACAAGGAGATAAAAAAAGTTATTAATTACAGTGATAGCAAATTCATCACCTTGTAACAATTACTTTTATAGTAAAAATGAGTTCTTTGTAAAGCTGTGAAATAAATTCTTTGCAAAGGTCAATCTCGCCATGGGAAAAGTATGGGAATAATTCATAAGGTTCTAATCTAACCATTCTGATACACTACAAATGTAATCAGGTACATCTGCTTAGATTGACTAAAGCTTTACTTTACCACAGTTACCAATTACAATTACAAGTCCAATACTAAGCATCAAAAAGTACAAAAATGACAAAACCTAGGAAGGAAAAGTAAGAGGAACGGATCAGAAAAAATGTCAGCAATTTTAACTGATTTAATAATTTCACAGATGATTATTCTTTTTTTTTTTTACTCCTAATTACTATTTCTCATGGTTTTATTTCAGAATTTTCTATTCAAGCATGCCATATGCATTATGCCAGTTTATCTTAAATTATTTATTTATATCATAATAATTTACTTATTATCATTCAAGTCATTGTTGTGCTTTCTAATGCTTTCTGCTGTCTTTAAAGTTTACAGAATTTGTAATAAAACCGTACTCTCTCAAAAACATTTGTCATTTAATGCCATATTTCTGATCTGGAGTAAATTATATTATATTATATTATTTATTTATTTATTTATCTTTTGGATTTGCTTGTTTTCTTGTTTTCTGAAAAGATTACAATAAACCTTGTCTGGACAAATTTTACAACTGTAACCCTCAAACTGTCATCGTAATCATAATCGCCATTTTTATTTATTTATTTATTTATTTATTTATTTTTTACAATGCATTAAGAGTGATTCATGATTTCCTCTCAACATGTGAACACAATTTT
>JAQQZT010000008.1:23678807-23691340 GCA_030068275.1 Clarias platycephalus | reverse complement strand
TGCCTTGTAACTATGTGCAATGACAATAAAGTTGAATCTAATCTAATCTAATCTAATCTAATCTAATCTAATCTAATCTACTATGTGCATGTATGTCCTGTGATGGATTAGCAGCCTGTCCAGTGTATACCCTGCCTCATGCTCTCCCGCGACCCTGTATACAGTAAGATCTGTACAAAAATGAATAGTAAAGTTTGACTTAAATGATTCCTTGCACCAGTCCTATGGCACATGTGTTCCAATGTTTTTGGTTCCTCACTAGCAACTGAAGCTCATACAGTACATACAATTAATTGGCTTTTTTTTTCAAGAGAGGTTCTCCTTGAAATGCAGAAAGGAAAAGCCTCCTGCTTTAGGGCCACTGGATGCTTGTAAGGAAGCAGCAGCGATCGGTGGTGCCTCCACTGTAGCTCGAACTGCTGATAGTACTTGTTGTGTTAATATGCTGAAGAAACTTGTACATATTTACATTATATGTAAAAAATCTATAAATCTAACAAACAATTTTTTACAGACCTAAAAATATAAATATCATACTGTAGGCTTTACATTTTTCGTCAGCAGAACTAAAAAAAAAAAATCATTGGACAGTGCACACCCGCATGAGGCAAATTTAGTGGTCTCTATACAAATATATTTAGTCTTTCTAACCATACGTGTGTGATCGAGATTATTTACCGGATATGGATATGCATGAGTGTTTTTTTTTTAACTCTTTTTCAGGAGAACTAAAGGTCATCTTTTTAAATTCGCTGCACTCTTCTGGGAGAGCTGTGGGTTCCCGCAAACAGCCGCTCAACAGCTTGCTCCGTAATTACACAATGGAAAGTAATCACCCTGAACAGTGCTCCTTAATTAACTCAGCAGAATGACTGGATCACCCTCAGGGGGCTTGTGTTCCACAGGCACCCTGAGGCTTTGGGCTTGCACCCCTCCTGTTCCACCCTCCCTGATAATTTGGTCTTCCTACCTTTTAAGCCACAAGAATCCAGATCCCAAACCCACAACGTTTCTAATGGGCCAGAGTTCAAACGGTGAAGGGATTGGAGGCAGGCAGAAGGCATGGTGGCATGGCACGAGTGGGGATTTATTATGATTGGTGGGAGTAGTGATTGAGGTGGAGAACCCATTCATTTAAATCTACGTCCTTTAAAAAAGTTTCCTCAGGGTTTTTTAGGATCAGCAATTAATTTGATGGTTCAAAAAGGTTTAACTTTGAGCTTTTTTTTTTTTTTTTTCTGAAGGAATAAACCCCTGAGTTGCAGAATAATTTATGGAAGTTTTAAGTATACTCACTGTCTACCTTTCCAAATGGGTTCTCGTTGGAAGTTAGAAAAGCTAAACCTTCTGTTTTAGGGTTCTACATAAAACTTTTAAACATTCACATACACTTTACCTTTCCAAGCAGATTCTACTTTCTACTAAAGTAAAAAAAGAAACTTACTGTAACAGAGTTTTGCATGTAACCTTTAAAGGCACCTACTATCTACACTTATCAACCATAACATTAAAGCCACTGGCAGGTGAAGTGAATAACAATGATTATCTCAGTGTAGTGGCACCTGTCAAAGCGGAGGCATATATGAGGCAGCAAGTAAAAAGCCAGTTGATGTGTTTGTAGTATGCAGTGATTAGTACCTACCAAAAGTGGCCAAAGAAAGGATAACTGATGACCTGAAAACATAGCCATAGGTGTCCAAGGCTCACTGATATGTGAGGGGAGTTGAAGGCTAATCTGTCTGGTCCGTTTCACAGAAGACCTACTGTACCACAAATAGCTGAAAGCGTGAATGCTGGCTATGACAGGAAGGCATCAGTGCATGACAGTTTGTTGGGAATGGTGCTGCGTAGCTGGAGACTGGTGAGGGGGCGCATACTGACCCGTGTCCACCACCAAGAGCTCCTATGATGGGCATGTGAGCATCAGAACTGGACCACGGAGCAATGGAGGAAGGTGACCTGACCTGATGAATCATGTTTTCTTTTACATCATGTGGATGGATGGGTGTGAGTGTTGCTTGCCTGGGAAAGGGATGCACTATGGGAAGTTGGCAAAGAGTGTGATGTTCTGGACAATGTTCTGCTGGAAGCCCTTGGGTCCTGCCGATCATATGTGTGGTGATTTGACACCGACTGTACCATCTACCTAAACATTGCTGCAGACCTTCAGAGGTGTTATAGAATCTATGACAGGTCAGAGCTGTTTTAATGGTACAGGGTGAAGGCAGGTGGTTTCACTGCTACGGCTAATTATATCTTTCAAAAGAGGTCCTACTTGGAAAATACAGAATAATACGGTACCTTTTTACGATATTCCTTAAGATGCAACCAAAAAGGTCCTTAAATGTGACGGGTGGAACTTTCCTGTGTCACTGTCTATCAGGCTCAAAGCATGCAGTCTTAGACAAATTGTTTCTTATGTCTTCTTAAAAGTTTCGTTTGTTTGCTAGGGTGATGTCCCTCGTTGTGACACAATAATGCATATCCCTTTTTCAAAATCAGAAAAGCAGCAATTCCAATTTTGGTAGAGCTTCAAATGGATCAAACCAAATCTCCAAGGATGTTATGGGAATGCGTCAAGTTGCAAATTCAAATTTCTGTCTCAGTGTGTCTTTAAGCTGTATGCATGGTCCCTATGGAACGTCTACAACCTAGAACCTGGTTCATGAAAATAAAAAGTTTGAAATTAGACTGTCTCCTGAAACTTTCCAACGCGCTTTGATCACTGAAATGAAATGGCTGATATGTTTAACACTCACCTCTAAAATAGGAGCACAAACACACCTGTCACCTGCGAATCAACCCTGCTGCACTGTGTTTAAATCTCTCAGCGTGCACTCCGCCAACTCTCAGGCAAAGTGCACCGTGCAAAACACAGATACTGAAAATCTGTACTGGCACAGAGTGGAGGAGTAGCTTACACGGCCTCGCGCCAGTTTCAATTCGAGGAATGGAAATATTTACAGAATAAGTAGGTGGCAGGGAAGAGTGAGCACTCTGCCTTTTATCTTTAAACGTTAACATGGATGATTTTTGCTTGGCTAATCCGTTCTAATTAACCGTACAGTACCAGGACAGGCATTTGTTAGAGGGTAAGAGAAGCGAAAAATGGCCACCTAGATCAGTGCAGAACAGTGTTGTTTTTCCTTTCTCAGGGTGTTGGAAGGATGCTTTTTTTTTATCGAATGGATTTCAATTGAAACGTGTCTGGTAGGAAAGACTTATTCTTTGCACGTACTTTTTTTCACATTGGCCAGTTATGCAGTTTAAATCTTAATTCTTAAATCTTGCTCTTGCTATCTTGATTGCATAAGGAATAAAATGCGTCAGGTGTGCATTTTAAAGAAGATAATAAACAACAACGTAGTCCGATGAAGCAGAGTTACTGCTACCACTGTGGAATTGATGATTAATGCAGTAATTTCCAGTAATGGCAGCATGGTGGTGTAATGGTTAGCATGTTAGCAATGTTCTCCCTATTTGTGGTGCATTTCCTCTGGGGACTCTGGTTTCCTGCAGAAATTGGCATTTTCAAATTTCCCGCTGTGTTTGAGTCTGGGACAGGCTCCAGGCCTCCTGTGACCAAATTTTGTCACAGCATCACGCAAAACTAGCTCAACAGAATTTAATGAAACTATGTCAGTAGTTAGCTTTTTCCCTGAAGTTAAACTTGAGCCAATTAATAAAAATGCTAAGCAGAAGTGAAGTTATGAGCAGTTATGTGCCAGATTATGTCAGATAATCATGCAAAACTGGTATGCAGGGCTGGGACCTGGGCCCTGGCATTTTTGGCCATAGCGGCCCACCATGATTATTTAAACAATATGCTGAGCCATATGACACATCAAAGGATATATGCGCTCGCTGTTTTGTTCCAAACAACTCCGGTCAAACTCTAAATAGCAGATTTTGTCAAGGGGAGATGAGGGCTGGCCAGAAGGGAGGCAGGGCGTGGCCTGAGATTTCATTGGACTAGCTCAATGTCCTTTAAGACAGTCAACCAATGGGCCGCGATTCGTGTCTCAGATACTCTACCGTTGTGGTAATAAATAAATTGGCCTAATAAACTTTTTTAAAAATGTTAAATTATGACTGACATCCCCAGCCCAAAAATGTGCGTCGGCCCGGCGGGCATTGCCCGGTATGCCCTATGGACAGTCCAGGCCTGCTGGTACTGTATGACTGGACAGAATTTATTGAAATTTTTGCAGTACTTAAGTATCCGCCAGAAAGTTTACCCTGTTTAAATCTACAGTAAATGTTGAGTAAAAGTGATGTTATGAACGGTCATGTGCCTAATCTAATAATCTTCATAAATAAAAGAAAGGTTTAGTCTGTACATTGGTTAGAACTTGCTCTTTCAATGATATCTTTACGTTTCATACATTAGAACACCAGAAACCAGTTTCTGTCTGTCTGTACGTCTGTCCAGCCAAATTACATCACGGCAACTAGAACTGTGGTAGAACATATGAACATATGCAAGTTTTTACAGCGTACTGCGCAATACTTAAACCTTTTAACTACTGTATTTCTACAACTGGGAACTGTACACATAATCATTCACCAACACCACTTGTACATTATACAATAGGGGGTGTGCTGGGAGTACAGTCCTGACCTCACTCCAAACCATTTCCACATGTTTGGGGCATTAAAGGAGTTCCCGGGAGGCCACCGTGTTTAGACATGAAGCAGGCAGGCTGATCATGGCTCCGGCGTACATGTACGTACTGTAGAAAACAATTTTCTACCTTGATGGTATCCAAGCACTAGTGAAACGCTGAGATAAGTGCATTAGTGTAGCAGCGGATTATATAGAGACATAAAAGGGAGTTTCAATGATGTCTTTCAATGATATCGTTACGTTTCATACATTAGAGGACCAGAAACCAGTCTCTGTCCTGCCAATTTTCCCTCAAGGTGGGCGTGGCTATCTGCATCACTCAACAAAGCCAATCAATTCAGCGCATGTTCTTTGAGGTGGGCGTGGTTATATGCGTCATTCAACAGAGCCAATCAAAGCGATAGTTTACCGTGTATACACAGAGTATGCAGAAGACACAGAAATGACAGCAATGCATCTACAAACTTCCACAATCCTGACCAAACACAAACAAAAGTGCGGCACAGCATGGCGAACTCTTAACCCTGAGCTATAAATTAGATGGAAATGTTGATTAGACGTTATGAGCAATTATGTGTCAGTTGCTGATCAGCTTATTTTTAGCTTTAACCCATTAACTATTTCTACAAACTCGTTTCCCATCAATGATTATCACTAAAGTTTTAGAAGCTCCTTTTCTCACCCAACTGACGTTTTTCCCTCTCTTTCGAGGTTAATACGGTAAAAACAAATGCAACTCATTAGGAAACCTCAGTCCTGAAAACTCCGAAACACTGGAAGGTTATGTGGAATTTACATTTAAAAACAACGACATAGTCAAATAAGTGCATTCATAAACCCCTGTTATTTGCAGTTGCACTCCATACAGAGCTGTTGTTCCAGGAAATTAATCCACATTTCAGAAACCAAACAGAGCTGCAGGAGAGAAAAGTCCTAATCGATCTGCTTTCACAGATCTTCCGTACAGCTTCACTCTTTTAGTAACCATCTTTCCCTCATATTGATCCGGCGATGTTTTGTTATTCTTTATTACAGAGCTGCAGACAGTTTATATGAGTGGCTGTGGAAAATAGTTTTAGGTAAGAGTTAAAAATAAAAAGGCAGATTGGCGTTAATTACAAAAACTAGGGCACTTTGTCTAGAAGTCTGAGGAGCTGAAAACAAGAGTCTTGTGTCTGAAACAACACCATCTGGGCATAAATTGGCTTTTTATAACGATGTCCATGACTAATAGGAGAGGTGTGTGCCTGTGTGTGACCTTTGATTCTTGAACGATGATCCACCAAAGACCCAGGAAATGTTGAGGTCTTGAGAAATGTGCATGATTTAGGGTAATTAATGTACACGTTATTGCTGATAGGAAGTGAATTTGCATGAAGAATAAAAAATACTGAGTTAATACTATAGACCTAAATGTTTAATTGATATAAATACAAGGGGCGATCAAGTAACACAGGACTTTTAATAAAAATTTCTGGTGAATGAAGGCAGGTGGCACGGTGGTGTAGGGGTTAGCACTGTCGCCTTGCGCCTCCAGGGTCCAGGTTCGATTCCCGCCTCTGTGTGAATGGAGTTTGCATGTTCTCCCCATGCTTGCTGGGTTTCCTCGCACATAGTGTGTAAATGAGTGTGAGAGAGTGTGTATGTGCCCTCCGATGGATTGGCACCCTGTCCAAGTCTCCCTAAGTCTCCTGGGATAGGCTCCAGGCCCCCTGTGACCCTAAATACAGGATTAAGCGGTATAGATGATAAGTGAGTGAGTGAATAAAGGCTTACAGTATTCTTCAGAACAGTGATGAGACTCTTAGCCACAATAAAATATTTACATGGCCGTCCGTCCATGAATGATGATCCTGGTCGAGGTGGAGTTGTTCTTGTGAACATTCAGCGAGTGGAACGCCTGATTTTTGAAAATGGTCACAGAACTGTACTTAGACATTACAGGAGCTTGGCTGGGAGTTATTGCCACATCCCCTGTGCAGTCCTGACCTCACTCCAAGTAATTTCCACATGTTTGGGTCATTAAAGGAGTTCCCGGGAGGCCGGCGTTTCAGACGTAAGACAGGCAGGTTGATCAGGGCTCCAGCATACTGAGAAAACTTTCTAACTTGATGGTATCTTTACATTTCAAAATTTAGAAATTACAATTCTAAATTAGAGGACCAGAAACCCTTGAGGTGGGCGTGGCTATCTGCATCACTCAACAGAGCCAATCAAAGCGATAGTTTACGGTGTATACACAGAGTATGCAGAAGACACAGAAATGACAGCAATGCATCTACAAACTTCCACAATCCTCACCAAACACAAACAAAAGTGCGGCACAGCATGGCGAACTCCAAAAAAGTTTGACGTACAGTATGAAAACTTAACCTTATGCCATAAATTCAATAGAAATTTTGAGTACAAGGGAAGTTATGAGCAGTTCTGTGTCAGTTGCTGATCAGCTTATTTTAGCTTTAACTTAACCCATTACAAATTCTTTACCTGTCAATGACGGGTACAAAAGCTAGTCTAAAATATCTGCTTATACCCAATTGTTAAATATATATTATTATGTAACTGTAACTTTATGTGGGCAGCCATCTTGGCCAAACGTAATTACTTTTCTTTCTTTCCTCCTGTAGTGAGATTTGAAACCAAACTTTTGGGCACATGTCTTAAAGTTTGAAGGCATGTAACAAAGTTATACCAAAAAACTGCAGGAAATAATGTGGATGTGGAAATACAGTTTCAGCTCATGACAAGATCCTCAAATCCATCATATACTCTACATGCTGTAACATAATAAGCTCCATGGACAGCTTATGTTTTGATTTTGAAGAGAACTAAAGTGTTCTCAAGGCTGCCTGGAATTCAAACATCGCTTTTACCTTCGGCGTTGTCTTGAGTGGCAGAATTAGTATTTAGCTGATTATCTTATAAAGCCAATAAAGAGGCATCCTCACTTATGTTCTCAGCATGAAATATAAGTAGATCACTACAAAATCTCATAATAGCTTTTTTTTTTTCTTAACAAAAAAAAAAAAACAAGCATTAATGTCGTCTTAGAAGAATAAGCGTCCATTAAAATGTTTTCAGAGCCTTAAAAAAAACTCATTAGTAATAATCTTTATAATTACTTAATCCTTAATCCTTTCAGTCTCTGCTTTGTTTATGATATTATTCCCTTCTATCGGGCAATAATGGAATCTGTAGTAGGTTTTTTTTTTCTTCTTAGATCTAACGGGGATGTCAGCTCTATATACACTAATGTGCAAAGTCTTGAAACAACCATAAGAGCCAGACTTTGTTGTTCCCTGAAGGACTGAAGGCTCTCAGTTTCAGTCCAGTCCCTGTAACTGAAGAATGTTTTTTTTGGGTTGTTAAGGCACACAGTGGTCTGTAAATTATTCAAGGATAATATGGCATGAACCAGTGAGCTGGTGAGAAACAGGTGCATATGATGACAGATGATCAAGTCGGTGATTAGTGTACTGGTAATGCTGAATTCTTAGTGGTTGAAATGGACGAGAGGGGAAATGAGGCTGCTGCTGAAGTATCTTTATTAATATATAGTAATATATTTGTTACCATTACTTTCATTTCATCTATATAATTTCATTAACTACATTTAATATAAAGAAATGAGGGGTGGTACAAGACTTACATTACTGTACATGCACAAGATTTACATTATGCACAGTATATAGTTATCTGATCTTAGCTTAATGAAATGTCAAGCTACTGTAGTTACCAGCCTTTGGCTTTGTTATGTAAATAATAACCTCCTGTCCACTAATAAGTATTAAGTGCTAGTAGTTAATTAGATGCCCTTATAAATTGCTAAGAATGACCTGCCCTGGTTAAATTTAATTTACATAGCAACCTTTATGGCTATTACCCACTGTGACGCTTCACGAGAGGCACTGAGGAAGTGCATAAGAGCATCTAAAGAAGTTATATAAAGTTATTATATCTGTTATATCTTATAGAAAATAACATCTTTGTCAGATTAGCTCTATAATGTTTATAAAAAAAATAATTTAAAAAATCTGTCCTGAATGTTTTGAAGCTCTTGTGACGGCCCTGCTTTTGGCTGTCAGTATGGTAAGTGTCACCCCCGTTAATCTGAAGTGCAGAAAGTGTACACTTCCTCATCGCTGCAGAGGACACTCGGTCACGAGCACCTTCGCTTCGCCTCTGTCACTCCTCTGGCATTGCCAACTCGATGGTTCAGCTTCTCTTGGGTGACATTCGGGTTGTGCTGCAGCAGCTGGGCCGGCAACACGGAGGTGGGAGAAGCAATCCGTCATTCCTCTACTTATCACAGCAGTGTGTTGTGTATGCACTTCCCCAGTGCCTCTCGTGAAGCGGCGGAGTGGGTAATAGCCGTAAAGGGATGACATGTAGGCATAGGGATTTATTATTTTTTTTTTTTTAAAAAGGTGCTTTCAAGTGCAATTCACTTCGACAAAAGAGGGAGTTCTAGATTTTGGGGTCATGTCTAAAAGTGCAGCCCATCCAAATGGATTCCACTAACGAGACAAAAAAACGTTTTCAGCCGGAACATCCGTCCGTTTCACTGAGACTCTTTCCTGAATCATAGACAGCCAGGGCGGAGGGCTCTAACAGTTACGGAATTTACAGCAAAAAAAAAAAAAAAGACAGCAGTTCTGACTTATGATTTTAACAGGGAGGTCTTTTTAGGCCAATAAGTAAATAAATAAAATAAAATAAAATTCTGGCACAAAAGAGCATCTTAAAAATCAATAAATCCAATCTTTTGTAATAAATTCTTTTTATTATTATTATTCATAAAATATGAAAATATTGCAATACAGTGGTACCTTGACATATGATTTTTTTTTTCCGCTAAATTGTCTTGCGAAACACATTTCCCATAGGACATACAGTACTGTAATGTAAATGCAGATAATCCATTCCAGCCACCCAAAAATATTACCAATATTACCAATTTCCAACACTATAATCATATTTTTGCATGTAAAAACAATTAAAACATTTAGAAAAGACATGTAAACAAAGTAAAATATGAAATAAATATACATTAAACCTTGCTTAACCTCTTGCCACTGGCTGCTTTAAAATCTAAACTGAAAGAAGCTCCCTTTTCTTCTTGCTACCGTACAAAATTAAATCTTACTTCAGTTAAATGGTGAAAATTCTTACAGTAAGTACCGTATTGTATGTCAACATAAACTGCACATGTGATAGAAACTTTTAGTTTATACCTGTGGCTAATGTGCTAGTTGCCATCCATAGCACATGCTGCTATGCTAGCTTTAAAAAAACAAACAATGTTAGTCACCTAAATAAAAAAGTTGACATATCTCATATGTTGCTAGCTTTAAAACAATGTATGCTAGTTACTAGTTTCTTTAGTGCTGGTAAGCTCCCTGGCTAATGTTCATGTTAAATCGCACATTACTGGCTAACGTGCTAGTTGTTTTCTCCAACTTGTTGCTTTACAGTATATAAGGATAATTACATTTTCTAAAAGCTATTCTGGTTACCCAACTTTTCACTTGCTAAAGAAAAAGACTAGTATTTTTGTTTCATGCTTAATTTTTGTCATCAGCAAAACAACAGGTAAACAACAACAAAAGAAAAATTGCTAGCAAAACATGCTTTTAACAGTTATGTGCTCTTGCAGTCAACAAACTTATCATAATCATTTGCTGAATTTGTTAGTAACAGATACAATATTAACTGCCCAGATTAACATACTCCTGATTGACATATTGTGTATATTATCACAGCAATAATAATAATAATAATAATAATAATAATAATAATGCTAAACATTTATGTTAGTTACTGGCTGCTTCCCTAGCTAGATGGTTAGAAATACCCCAAGCTAACATGCTGCAATTGTTCTTGGCTAGCATGCTAATCATCTTCCAGATTTGTTTCTAGGTAAATAAGGAAAGGTTTCTTATTTGTTACCTGCCAATGATTACATGCTAATCACATACAAAGCAAAAGTCACATTTGTTTTTAGCCTTTTTTTTATTTCTTTAAACTTCTGCCAGGATTTGTTCCTTCTTTTGCTAGGTAAACAGAAAACTCCCTGAAGAGCTGTCAGGCTTGTCACTGTTTTGCTTGCTCAAGTTAAAAGCCATTCGAAAACTCCCTAGCTAACATGTTAATCATCTGTCATGCTAGCTAACGTGTATTTTCAGTACAGTATGGCATTTATTAGAGCCATTTTCGCAATTAGCTCCCACGAGCATGTACTGTAAGAAACCATTAGTGACCCCTGGCACGAAACATCACAGATCTCACGGTTATCTTGCCTTTTGTGTATGTTTTCCTTCCTCAAACGTCTAATTCAACCAGTCAGCTAATTATTTATCATTTTATAAAAGCACCAGAGCGTTGAAAGCACTAAACAGTGGCATCCTGAACAGGGTTTGTGCATCACTCTAATCGTTTACAACATGTGGCAGCCATTTGGTTGCTAATAGGATGATTTATATATTCATGCACTCTGGGAAATGTGCAGTGTCTTCAGGAAATGAATGTTGCATGAGCTCTGTTGCTAACTAAATGTTGTGCATTTCATATTAATCACCGCTCACCTGCATTTCTTTACAAGCAAGGCGTGCAATGTACTGTACAGGGCGACAGTATGCACGGTTTATTCCTGGTGAGGGGAAAAAAAAGAAGTCGTGCAATATAAAATTAAACAAATGTGTGTAAGGGAGAGGAAAACTGTGGAAATCGTGAGGATTGTGCGATAAAAATAACAATAATCAAGTTGCAGGGTCAGGCTGGCACCGAGCCGCGGATCGACGAGCGAAAACGAGGCTGGCGTTTCGAGTCTGAAAGTGTGCTCGGCATGCAAATTGTTTGGAACTTTTGTGCGGAGCTCACGTGGGCGTTCGAGCAGAAGGAGACGATCACGAGTGAAGTGGAGTTGAGAGGCAACGAGAGGACGGAGATCTGAAATCTCTGCCCTCGCCCTGACTTCCTCTTGTCATTTGGCAGCGATTGCCGTCTGAAAATAGCAGCGCCCATTAGCGATTGCATCATTTCCTTTCGCCCCGGCGAGCGTTTTCTTCCGAAAGGCCTCCTCATAGTGAGATATTAAATCAGGCGCTGCGGAAAACGCGCCATGCCTTTCTTTTTCTGCACATGACAGAAACGCAATTTTACGTGAGATTAAGAATCACTTCTGCGCCGGCGCTGACCTTTTACCAGAAGCGTTCTTACACGATAAGAAATGTCAGAGATGAACTTTTTTGAGATCTGTCCATAAACTACTGTGGAGATGCAGCCGAATACAAATGCATTATTCAAATTGAACAGATAAGGTGTTCTAATAAAAAACAGATGCGCACAGATACAAACAGGAGACGCATTTTTGTTTTGGTTAAAACTAGAAGTGTAAATTAGGACTGGGGATCCTGTGGGACGTAACAAATTATTTGCTCCAGCAAGAGGTTTTTCACTTTCTTGTGGGTGTGAGCATCTGTGAGAGATCAGATATAAAGCTCACAAGATAAAAAAAGACAGTGTTCATAAACATGCGATGCATTTACAGCACTTTGTTCGTTAAGCCTTGTTGAAATTAAGCTTTATTTATTATGAACTTGTTATATATATATATATATACAGTATATATTATATTTACATTCACTGGCCGCTTCATAAGGAGCAACTGCTCAACGGCTCTTTTATGCAAATATGTAATCATGCAATCACTTTTCACTGCATTAGGGCGTGTGGACATAGTCAAGACGATCTGCTTAAGTTCAAACTGAGCATCAGGCTGGAGAAGAAAGGTGATTTAAGTGACTTTGATTGTGATATGGTTGTTGGAGCCAGATAGGCTGGTCTTAATATTTCAGAAACTACTGATCTACTGGGATTTTCTGGGGGGGGGGGGGGGGGGTGGGCC
>JAQQZT010000008.1:23594269-23620899 GCA_030068275.1 Clarias platycephalus | reverse complement strand
GAGGATAGGGTTAGATGGAGGCAGATGATTCGCTGTGGCGACCCCTGAAAGGGAACAGCCGAAAGACAAAGAAGATGACTCCGGTTTCCTCCAACAGTCCAAAGACATGCAGGTTAGATCACAAATTTCCTGTAGTGTGTGTATATGTGTACATCCAGGGAGTGCCGTGCCTTGTGCCCTGGGATAGGATCCAGGTCCCCCATGACACTATAAACAGCATGAAGCGGTATAGATGATGAGTGAGTCTGTAAAACAGAGAAACAGATGACTCAGGATTACAAGGACAATATTTTTTTCTTTTAATTTGTGAGTAATAAGGACTTGTTAGGAAAGCATGGTAATCAGGTACATGTTGCAGTCAGCTAGTTGATGATGCTGTAATGGACAATTCGGTGAATGATTCATTGAAGAATTTCAGAGAGGGTTTTTTTTTCTTTTTTTCTTTTTGCACACCATGAGGAAAATGTGTCTTTTATACAGACTAAAGGAAGTTGCCTTTCTATGCTGCATGAGGCATGCGCTAACATGATTGGTTTATTCACAGTGGCTGGATTTATAAAAATAAAAAAAAAACAACACATACTGTAGCTGCCTACTATTAAAATGCTGCCTATTTACCCTTTTCCCTTTCTATCCTTTCCCGCCTCCCTCTTCCATTTCCCTCTCATGAAGCTATTAAGAAGGACGATGCAGCCGACTACTGAGAGAGTCCTCTGTGCTGAAAATTTTACTCGTGGAAATGTAAATCTGTAGCGTGTCATAATTTTCCCTTTACACTTGGGAGATGCTCTTATCCAGAGTGATCTTACGTTATCTCATTATACATCTGAGCAGATGAGAGTTAAGGGCCGTGCTCAAGGGCCCCACAGCGGCAACTTTGTGATTTGTGAGGTTTAAACCTGGGACCTTCAGAACCGTAGTCCAATGCCTTAACTACTAAACCACCCTAATCCGTTACTGCAACTACACCTGTTCCAGGTACGCACGGTGTGTTAATGTTGGATTGGAAGAACTCCTCAACACTATGGAACACCTTGAAGTGAAAACGTTGTTATTCAATAATGTATGGATATATGGTATGATGAGCAATCAAATTAGAGAATGAAGTATCGCTGAGGAATAGACTGGCAGCACGGTGGCTTACTGGTTAGAACTGTCACCTTGTACCTCCAGCTTGGGGTCTGTGTGCATGGAGGTTGCATGTTCTCCCCATGATTGGCAAGTTTCCTCTGGGTACTCCGGTTTCCTCCCACAGGTTTCCTCCAAAGACACGCAGATTAGGCTGTTGGGCGCTCCAAAATACCCTGTAGCGTGTGAACGCACGTGTGTATGTTAACCCGAGGTCGTAAAATGGGAATAAATTCAATGGTCACCACTGGCCTCCACAGTCCCTAGTTGGACTACAGAGGTTCTTAGATGAATGGATGGATGTACAGTAGTATAAACTGCATTAAAAACATCTACCAGTAAGCCGAAATGATTTAAAAAGACATTCTCGCTCTTCATTCGTCATGTCGATTTTTAAATCCCACCAGGCCACAGGACCATTTATAGTTTTAGGCATAACAGTAATTTCCTGAAGTGTGCTTTGATGTTGCATTTGAATCAGAGGTGAGAGTAATTCATTACTGCAGGATCGGCTGGTTTATTTATTTTTTTTCTTCCCCTATTTTATTTTATTTTTTTCAATTGGACACCTGTCGAACTGCAGTCACCTGGCAACCACGCCACAAGAAACCCTCGAGTCGGGCTGCGATTTTTATTTCCAGTTCATTTTCGCAATCTGGTGAAGCAGATGTGGACCGCAGAGAGCCGGGGTAAACGTCTGGCCAGAGGACGCCAGCTCTGCCGGGCGTGTTAATCAGAAAAGCCCAGGTTTCGTCCGGAAAACTCCACCTGACCATAGCCGAGAGAGAGCATTCGCTTTTTTGTTTGTAACTGCCTTTTGTTTTGAGTCCAACACTCGGAGTTCAGCTTGTCCACTTTTTTTTTCCAACTTTAAAGTCATGAAATTTTACAGGCCCATCTGGTGTGTGTGATTCATACTGTATGTGCTGATACGTCTGGTACTTAACACTGTACTGTATTTTCTTCTAGTCACATAAGGAAAGGTAACTAATGAACGTTTGAACCTTTTTGTTGTTTCGTGTGTCACTAAAAAACCTGGATGCATAAGACCTAATTGAAGAAGGTAACCATAAAAGGGCGTAAGGAAAAGGCACGGTGGCATCGTGGTTAGCAGATTAGTCATGGACTGGCACCCTGTCCAGGGTGTACCCCACCCACCACTAGTGCCCTAAATCCCCTGGGATAGGCTCCAGTTGCTCCAGTGAGTTATCAGAGTGAAAACTCCCTTTATTTCTTTTTATAATCCCCTGATACACTAATGTACTTATCCAAGCATTTCACTGGTGCTTGGAAACCATCGAAGAGTTTTCTTAGAACGCCGGAGCCATAATTGGACTGCCTGCATCACGTCTGAAGCACTGGCCTCCCAGGAACTCCTTTAATCCAGCAAATATGTAGAAATGGCAATAACTCGCAGCTGAGTTCCGGTAATGTGGAAGTGGTGCTGGTGAGTGATTGTGTGGACAAATCTGTCGATTTTCAAGGATCGGGCGTTTCACTTTCTGAATGTTTACAGCAGTGGTTCCCAACCTGTCCTGTTTTCTCTGCTCCCAGCACACCTGATTTAACTAATCAGATAATTACAATAACAGCCTTTTCTGAACAGAAGTGGATGTGGTGGAGCAGGGGAACACTAAAATGTGCAGCGCAGGTGTTCCTCCAGGTTCAGGTTTGGGAACCGCTGGTTAACAAGGACAAATGGGCGAGATCGTCATTCACAGACATACTGTACTGTACTGTATGGCTTTCTTTAGAACATTGGCACCGTTCAAATGTTTTACTGCGGCTAAGAGTCTCTTCACTGTACTGTGCTCGAAGTCAATCACATTTACCCCTTCATTCACCAGAAATTCCTGGTTTGACTTGAACACCCCTTGTATATATATATTTTTATTATTAAATGATGAATCTTATTTTCAAACATTTTTATCTACAGTGAATGACTTGAAACCTCAATGAAAAACCTCAGAAACGTTATTGAGAAAACAAAAAGTTTTGTTTTCGAGATTCTACCTTGGTGCTGAAACTGGAGACTCCTTCCTTAAATGCGGAATAAAAGTCTCCGTATGAACTTCATCATACTAACAAATGTTTTTTTTTTTAAGTATTATTTTCTCATTGCGTAAAGTAAATGTATGGATGTGATTTTTCTGTTAACGTTTTGCTTTAAACAAGTCCAAAGTAAAAAAAATAAATAAATGAAAAACCCTGAGATCACATAATAGTCTAACAATCACTTTGACAATTTATTCAGGACATGCCTCGAAATCCCCTTTTTCTCATTAGATGGAGTGATTGTGTATTGCCTTTATCTTTCCACAGTATACTTTAGAGAAGGAATTGCAAGATCTTTATCTCAGGCAAAACAGACAAGAAAATAAGGGAGGGCTTCAAATTGGTCGATCAGGTTTCACCAGCGTGTATTCCCGACCTCGTACCTTGGCGCGGCTGTCGTGGTGTCGGAGGGTGTCTGGTATTAAGAATGTAAAACTTTCTCTCTCGATCATCATAACGCGGTTTCATTAGACTCGGTAACAACCTCCCCTAAAGGGCATGAGTTTCCTGATAAAGCAGTCAAAAGAAACGTTAATATTTAACAACAACAGCATGTCGTGCATTTAATCCTCATAAATACTGCACTGTAGATGGGACCTAGTTTACAAATGAATCTAATTAAAATTTATCCTTGAAGAGGCATTAGAATGTTCAAAGGAATGCTAATGTCATTTTTGAAATGTAAAAAAAAAAAAAAAAAAAAAAGAAGAAGTCAGGGCATTGAAAGAAAAAGAGAGAGAAAAGATTTGTGGCGCTAATTGCAGAGCAATTTGCAATGACAAAAAGCCATGAGTGTATCAGCGGTCATCAAGTTATCTCTAACCCGGTCATAAGGGCCGCCTCATCTCCTCTCTCTCTCCTTTTTATGTGCTCTTTCTCTTTCTCTCATCCACCCCATTTCTTTCTCTACCCTCTTCTCTATCTCACACACACACACACACACACACACACACACACACACAGCTACAGCCTGCTTAGCATCTCATTAGAGTAATACAGGATGCAGCAAATGGAAAATGAAATGGATATGCTTTAAAGTCCTATTAATGGGTTCATGGGAGTCCATGAACACAGCTAATTAAGGTTATGAGACTCATGCTCACAGTCGGGGAGTGAGAGAGGCAGAAATGTGTATGTTTTCATCAAGAACAGTTTTATTTATTTTTTTATTATGTTTTTTTTTTTTTTTTTTTTTTTTCTAATGGCCAGAAATGGACAGCTGTGAAATTTCATAAATTTAAATCACGGCAATCATGATTTTCTCTGCTTCAAATGTATTTCCTGTGTGCATTGTACCATGAAGGGTTAGCGTGCGACGGTGATAGTTTTAATCTGCTCGCGTGTGAATGAACAAGCAACAAGGTTTCGCACTTCGCAACTGACTGGTATGAAAAAGGCAAGTGGGTCGAGGTTAGGTTACGTTCACATGACAAGTATAAAGTGACTCGATTCCTTTGAGTTTGGCTTACCTTAATGTGGAACAGACGTGTCCACATTAGAATCAGATAAAAAGTCACTTGTAATTATGAAAGTGAACCGTCATGACGTCCAAATCTGATCTGACCAAAAATGAACCGGAACTGAACAATGTGGCTTGTAATGTAGAGATTGTAGCTTTTGTTTAGTCCTATGAACATAATGTCGTCCTGACAAACTCTATGAACACACCATTTAACAACACATGAAAACTCGTGTTTTTTAAAAAAAAAATCCAATTTGCAATTTACTAACCTGATTAGTTAGGTAGGTTTCACCTTTGGGAATTCTTGATGGAGGCCACTTTGCTGCTTGTTCACTCTGATATGATCTCATCCACTGTTGCAATTCTGTATCAGGCACGTCCTGGCATCCTATTTTACCATTTTCTCCAACAATTCACACAACATCAGATTTAAAACAGTAATCCTTGATTACAAAACTAAAAAGACGTAGACCCCCTCCCATCTACCATCTAACTCCACCTTGTACCATGGTTCTTTTGGGGAGCATGCATTGCTCAACCTTCTTAAGAAAGAAGGAATACAAGCCTCAAGACTTTGACCTCCCCCTGGCTGCCCAAGCTGCTGAGTCACTGGCTTTCTTTAAAGGATGACTGATGACCTCTTCACTATGGAGTCGCTATGATTACTTGCAGAGGTTTCTTTTATCTAATCCAATAATCTTGGATAGAGACCAAACTGGAAGCCGGGAAATACCCTTAGGTATTGTCATCATTGACAAATCCATACTTGAGATACAAGTGGTCAAAGGGTGAGGTCAACATGGAAAACTCTTGGGTAGGGGGTCTTGACGTTTACCTAAGAATCAGCAGTATCTGATTCCACTTGTTTAATCAATCGGCTTTGTGTAGCGGTTTTTAAATGACTATTTGGTTAAAATTGAAGGCTCTTGCCCTGAAGCAACGGTCATGGTACCCTTGAAGATACAGTGCTTTAATCAGAGGGGAAAAAATAATTCTAGAAAAGAATAGCTACAAAGTACAAATTGCCAATGTTTGCACTCTAGTGAGCAAAGCAAGTACCTTTATTTTTAACTGGATAGGAAACTAAACGTAGGAGTTATTATCTGTTCTAGAACCAGGGTGGTGGAAACACCTTTTCCCTTGGTTTCAGGCGGGATCTTTAAACAAACAGTGACTGGAGACCTCTTCACTATGGGTCACTACAATTACCTCTAGAGTTGTCGTAGGCCATTCATTCTTAATAGAGTCCACACTGGAAATCAGGAAATACCCTTAGGCATTGCTGTCATTGAAAAATCCATACGTAGGGTAGAAGTGGTCAAAAGATGAGGTCGAACCAGGAAACACTAGAGTAGGGGTCTTGACATTTATCCAAGAATTAGCTGTATCTGATTCTACTTGTTTAATCAATTGACTTTGGTCTTCAATTAAATATTTGGTTACGATTGAATACTCTTGCCCTGGAGCGACGGTCGTGGTACCCTTGAAGACAGGACGTAAGAGAAAAGAGAAATCGCAAATGAAATTTTACAAAAGTACAAATCTGGGCATTACCATTGTTCATGGTCTACAGTAGTGAGCCAAAAAAGTACCTTTATTTCTGATTCGATAGCAAACAAGATCTAGGGCGATGACTCAAGAAACAAGGAAAAACCCATGGAAACTTGGCAGCAGACAAATGTTAGTTCATTCTTTAATCTTCAGGAACTGGTTCATTCTGGTCATGGGTGTGCAGTAAATGATCTAGAGACTATTCTGGGAACAATTAGTATGAGACAAGAAAATACCCCAGATGGGATGGCAGGCCATAGCAGGGCATCATGGACAAACAGTCACACTTAGGAACAATTTAGATGAACTTACTCATGTTTTTGGACAATGGGAGGAAACCCACATGGATGTGGAAAGAAGATATGTAGTTCTGAATAACAGCCCAAGCGCACAGTTAATCTGGGGGCCCAGGAGGTGGAAACATGAAAATGAGGAAGAATGAAAACAAGAGAACAAAAACAAGTTTGGTGTAACTGGGCGTGAAGACATACAGTACAGTAGATACAGAAACCCATCTTTGTAGTACTAAAAAGGATTTCAGTGGTCCATATGAGAAAGTTTGATGATTTTAGAAAACCTTTTCGTACGTTTTCCAACATTCAACTTTATAAATGTTGTCTGTGGCAGATTAGGCCACGCCTCCACTGGGTGGAGACTCTTTTTAAAAAAAAAAATCATATTAAGATCCTATTTTTGCAGAGACCTTTATTCTTGGCATAAATATTGTTTCTTGTAACGACCCTCATAAATACATTGCACTTTCACATGCTGTGCGTTCTGCTTCTAAAATAAAAACGTCCTTTAATAATTATTATGATTCAGATCATGAGGTCACGTTTATCCATGCAGAAACCCATGTAATTCCATCGGCTCTTGTCTGAAAGCATCATTTGCCGCAATAAACTGCTTGGCTACAATTATTCCTGCCTAGGGATTAAAAATGAATATTATGTGCTGCTAATTTACAGTTACTGTACTCCATTGCCTCGTTTAATTGCCGGCCATAATGCCGAGGTTTATGTTTCTCCATAATGATGAAAATAACCTGGTTGCGTTAGCGAACTGATTCACTGTCTGTCTGTCTGTGTGTGTGTGTGTGTGTGTGTGTGTGTGTGTGTGTGTGTGTACTGCGGTCTACATGCGGATAATTAAGGCTGCGTTTTTGTGACAAAAGTGATAAAAAAAAAAAAAGGTAGATGTGAGTCAGTAGGTCTTGCTGGTGATTAGCTTTTAAACAAGCCTGACCTCAATCAAACTCCCATCATGCACCTGTAAAAATGTCAGCACTGTTTATGTTGTCAGACATTACACCCTCACTGAACGGAGGCAATCACTGTCGGGGTAGTCAGGTAATTCTCCGGTAGCTCATAAATCTCATAAAAGAAAATGTATACCAGTGAACAATGGCTTGTGGAAGCGTATTAGATTATCATTAATCATGTTTAAATACTTTAAACCTTTGCAGGTAAAATATTTAACTTTGAATACTGAACATAGTAAAGTCTTTTTCAGTCAAGCCGTTCTTGGTGTGACCATTTTTTCTAAAAGTGTCTAGTAAGGGAATATTATTTCTACCTAATGTGATTTACACGCAATTTGTAAATGTGAACTGAACTTCTCCGTGTAGCTAAACTCTGTAATGGCATGAGGCGGCTATCTTGGAACAATTTTTTTCCCCCTTAGCGTCATTTTCTGCCCGCTGAGACTAAATCGGAAAATTTTATGAATTCGAATTTTCGGAATTGGAACATTAATGAATATGAATTCATGATAACTAAATGTCCTGAAATGTTTCAACTGGCCTTATATTGCACTCACAGCAATTTCCCCCATTTTTTTTTTTTACATTAATTAAACACTTTTTTTTTATTTCTAGCATAATGTAAAACAAGTTTGTTTCTGTTCTCACACATATTATTGCAGTGGTAAACAGTCATTCCTTTACCAGGCTCTCTTTTTTTCTCTCTTGAACATTATTATTATTATTATTATTATGATTACATTATTAATATTGGTACTTCAACATCCAAATTTAATTCGTTCCGATGGCGAGTTCTTAAGGCGAAAATGTATATTGCGGAACCATTTCCCGTATGAAATAATGTAAATGCAGATAATCCGTTCCAGCCACTCAAAAATATTACCAATATTACCAATTTCCAACACTATCATCATATTTTTGTATATAAAAACAATAAAAATCTAATCATTTAGAAAATACATGTAAATGAAGTAAAATTTGAAAATTTATGATTTATGATTCCACCTAGAAAAAGGCTCCGTTTTATTCTTGCAACCATCTTTGTTAACATTCTTGGCATGCATGGTGCTACTGTACGTCTTCACAAAATCTTGCACAAAATGCAAAAATAATAAATTATGTAAAGTCACTTCATAAGGCGGAAATTCGTGGCGCAGGGCATTTGTATGCCTGGGTACCATTGTATTATTATATTATACTAATATCAAGAAACTGGAAAGCATACATTTCTCTATCCTTAAGACCTTCTTGGAACTTTTACAAAGTGCTGACATTAATTTAAATGGTAAATAAAATACATACAGAAAATACATAATAATCTGCTTATTGCTAGGTTTAGATTATGCACGGTGGTTAACACCGTCCCCTTGCATCTTAAGGGTTCGGGTTTGAATCCTGCCTCGGGTCTTTGTGTGTGGAGTCTGCATGTTCTCCTCATGCTTCGCGGGTTTCCTCCAGGTACTCGGTTTCCTCCCACAGTCCAACGGCATGCAGATTAGCCTAACTGGCGTTCCCAAATTGCCTGTAGTGTGTGTGTGCCCTGTGTTGGACTAACACTGTCCATGGTGCCCTAAGCCTCCTGGGAGAGGCTCCAGCCCCCCCACGACCCTGTAAACAGGATAAAGCGGTAGACGATGAGTGAGTGAGTGAGATTATAGAAGATGAGGTATACAGTATCTCCATTAATACATTTAGCGACTTGCAGGAGTAAAGTAGGAAACCTGAGATTCGACTGATCGATTACATTTGTGGAAAGAGACAAACAAAAATTGTGCTAATGAGATTTTTTTTGCAGTTTTTGCCTGTTGAACCGCGTCTTTAAAGTGCACCTGTGGTTTCGCATTGACAGCTTTTAGTGTCCTGTTGTGTCTCCAAAACAGCCGCACGCATCACATCGAGCACTTTGCCTGCGCGGTGACGACTTTCAGGATGTCCGAGACCTCGATTGATTCCATCTATCGATTGCGCGGCAGCCGCTAAAGTGGCGCGAGAGGACCGTTCGTCAGCGCGACACAGAATAGAACAGCGTGGCCCGTCGAGGCCTGCTCCTCCACTCCTTTAAATGAGATCCATTACAATAGGCTTGAGTAATCGGGTGGGAAAAAAAATGCCCAAACGCAGGTATCCTCTTGATACACCGCAATTTTATGATACACGTGTGTGTAAGTCTATAAATTTTATGCTGTTTATGTGATTAATTGTTTGTACTAGCAAACATCCGATCAACATTTCTTATTTGTGACAAGGCTAATTACATTTTTTTTCCCCATCTTTTGTTCAAGGCAGGATGAAGAACCCAATTTGACTGTGCGAAATGACTCCAGAGGCTCCGCAATTTAGACTCGTAATTTGATATAGGATACGTGGAAATTGGCTCCGGCTGAAACATTTGCGTCTAAGGCAAACAATTAAGCAGACACGCCAGTAGGGAGTGACTAATAAGCTTTATTCGGTTTAAAGGAGCTATGGAGAGCAGGGCTTTATCATTAGGACAGCGTTATTTGACCCCTGGTGTGATGGCACGGTTGATATACAGGTTTGCCCGGCTCATGCACAGAGCTAGGGTTCTTCATGGCACATAGAAACAAAAATATCACAAGGATAATTACATTTTTGTTAACACTTTTTTTTTTTTTTTTGGAACGTATGTGTCGTTGTCACTTAGGGATGTTTTAAATCAAAAGCCGTTGATTATCCAGTTGTTAGCAAGGAATTACTTAGCAGCATGTATTCATAAGGTATTACTTATAAAAAAACATGAAACCATTACTAAAGTAATAAAAATTATGAATACAATTAGGAACACTTGGGCTGAATACCGAATACAGGCTTTTTGGGATTTGTTTTTGTTTGTTTCTCTCCCAAGGAGCACTGCTGTGTTTCTTCCCCACGGTAACCTCAAACAAAATTAGCAGCTCTGTTATTTAAAGAAATTCCACTAATCTGCAAAACCTCAACACCAGAATTAAAAAAGAGGGGGGGGGGACAAAAAGAAAGAATTAGCCCATAATGATGGGATGATTACTATGATTATCTTCTTGCACGTAACATCGCCTTTTAAACCCCCCCCCCCTACACCCCCACCCCCCACCCCCGATCGATCCCCATCTCTGCAGCTGTATTTCCCTAAATACAATAGCGCCTCTAATTGTAATCACCGTGTTTCTCGTCGGCAGCGTGAAAGGGCATTAAGAGACAAAGGCGTCCCTCGCTGACTTCTCGCTTTTAATTAATTGTGTTAGGAAAGAGCTGTATCAACGCAAGCCAAAGATCTACAGTCAGAAGAGAGATTTCTGCTGGATTTAGGGAGCATTTAGGGAGTCCAAGCACTGACGTTAGTGAAATCTCATTGTATTTCCTTATTTGGATTTTTCTTCTCTTCTGCCATGAGATAAATCGTGCGGGTCAAACCAGAAGATGTAGAAATGTACGAATAATAGAAATTAAAACCCAGGTAGTTAGAAGGGTCTGGGCTGACTGATGATGTCTCTACAGAGTACTGCTTTTATGTTTTGGCCGATATCTTATAGACGATAATTAGTCTTTACCCTGATTGAACGACAATCTTAGGAATCATTTTACTAAGTCAAATTTCGTGATCATTTGCAAAACAGGAAACAGATTTTTTGCAATCTAGTCGCATTAGCAGACACGGGTTCGGTTCCTGGCTGAAACACCACACTGGGGTTGAACAATTCAGCGTATGTCTCTACTAAATCCATGTCAATGAAGGTTCTGGAATCTTATTGTTTTTGCCAATTATATATATCAAAGTGGGCTGACTCAAAACACACTACCAGTCAAAAGTTTGTACACCCCTTCTAACTCCATGGTCGTTCCTGATTGTTTCTTTCTTCCTACACTGTAAAACAACACCGAAGGCGTTTATGATAAGCATTTCACTGCATATCGTACTGTGTATGACTGTGTATGTGACAAATAAAATTTGAATTTGATTTGATATCCAAAATACACAATAATCTTCTTTGAACAGTTGATATTGAGATGTATATCTGCTGCTTCTGCTCTGTAAGGCTTCATAACGGCTCTAAGTTAGTTAAGTTAGAGGTTAAGTTAGAGGTTAGTTGGTGATTTCTGAGGCTGGTGACGTCTCCTCTGCAGCTTTGGTCTTTCCTGAGAAGGTTTTACAAATGCACTTGACACAATACCGTTCTTGTAAGAACTGTTCCAGAACAGCTGACCTACATTTCTTAAAATAACTTACAATTAACTGTTGTTGTTGTATTTGTTACTTAGTTACATAATTCCATATGTGTTGTTTCTTACATTTTGTAAAATAAATAAATTAAAAATGTGTCTAGGCTTTTACTGGTAGATCTACTGTAGACCCAAATTTTATGAACCCTAAATCATAAACTGTATTTGTCATGTATCATTTATCGCCTTGGTTTGATTGGTTTGCATGGGTCTGTCTTCTTGGAGTTTGCATGTTCTCCCCGTGCTTGGTGGGTTTCCTTCGGGGGCTCTGGTTTCCTCCCACAGTCCAAAGACATGTAGATTAGGCTAATTGGCTTTCACCAAATTGCCCCATATTGTGAATGAGCGAGTGTGTGAGTGTTTGTATGTGTGTGTGCTCAGCCACTGATTGGCTCCCTGACCAGGGTGTCTAAGTCTCCTGGTATAGGCTCCAGCCCCAGCCTCTCCCCCAACCCCCCGCCCCCCCCCCCCCCCCCCCACACCCCTATATACAGGATAAAGTGATATAGACAATAAGTGAGTGAGTGAGTGAGCGAATGAGTACTCAATAATGAGAAAGAATGAATAAGAGTGTTGGAAGAGGATATACATTTTACCTGATAAATGATTCCTACCTTCACAGCCTTTTTTGTCTCTTGAGACGATTTCGAGACCTCTACAGCCAAGCATGTGTCTTATGAAACAAAAACCGACTAATGTACAATAGATCTTCTTTCTGTGCCAATCATGTGGCATGAGCGCGATGCATAAAATCATGCAAATGCAGGTCAGGAGCTTCAGGGGAAGAGTGTGATCTCAGTGACTTTGATCGTGGCATGGTTGTTGGTACCATATGGGCTGATTTGTGTATTTCACAAACTGCTAATCTCCTGGGATTTTCGCACATGACAGGTGGTAGAGTTCACACAGAACGGTGCGAAGAAAAAAAAAGAAGAAGAAGAAAAAAAAAAAGTCCACTAAGTGGCAGTTTTGTGGATGGAAACACCTTGAGGATACTGATGAGGGAGGTAACAGGAGAATGGCCGGATTAAGCTGGTTCAAGCTAACGGGAGCTCTAGAGTCACATAAGCGCTCTTTACACCGGTGCTGAGCAGATAAGCCAGTCTGTTATGTTGTTACGTGCCAATTTGAAAGAAATGCTCTAATATGTTTAAACGTGTTGGAGCCAATACATTTTGTTAAGTTATACCTTTTAATAAGATGTCACCAAAGCGTAACCAATTGTGTAATATTTTCACTTTTTTCGTAAAAGACGTGCAGCTGTCTGAGGCGAGGCATCTCGGAGATAAATTCAAATGTATCAGAGCTGAAAAGGAAGAAGTGACAATTCACTTCTGAAAGAAGGGGAATTGGTTCATGCTCATGGTGTCTCATCACGCATTAACCTGCACGGCTCAAGTTCTGTATATCGTAGCGTTGCCGTGTTAAAGCGAAACAGCTGATGCATGTGACTGTGTTCGTTCCAGTTGGTACAACACATGAAATATTCACCCAAACAACCACACAAAAAAATTATATAGTGCCTTCCTTACCCACCAGCCGAACCATGTGGGCCAGCAGGGGGCGTAGCACAGAACTCCGGGCCCTATACATGAGCGGCCTCATTGGGCCCCTTCCTTTCTTGATCTACTGTATATCTCACAGATTTCAATCCAGAATTACAAGGGACCCTACTGTCACTGGGGCCCTGGGGGGGAGGGTCAGTCCACTTCCTCCCACTAATAATACTAATAATAATGGAGAAATAATGGGGCGCTCCGGGGCCGCGGTACAGCTGTGTATTGAGGGCACACGGAATGATATAACGATTTGTCTCACGTCTTCCACAAACAATAGTTTTGAACATGAAAGAGTGAGAAAATGGAGCTGTGCCATGAGAGCGAGTGAAGATAAATGCGGAGTTCATGCTAATTAACGCGCCAGTCCTGAGATTCCGCATGCTCGCAAACTTAGTTGAGAAAAGTAAACGCTTGCACATTCGTAATTCAATTTGTATTCAATTTGATTCGAATTTATTCTGCTAAGTAAACAATTCTTTGGAATTAAGCAAGAATTTCATCAACTAACGTGTTCACGGTGTCATAGTGGTTAACACTGTCGCCTTGCACCTCCACGGTCCGGGTTTCTCTCCGCATGTTCGCCTGTGCTTGGTGGGTTTCCTGCGGGTTCTCCGGTTTCCTCCCACAGTCCAAAGACATGCAGGTTAAGCTAATTGCTGCTCTCAAAATGTGCCTGTAGTTTTACAATCGTAAAAAATGGGAATAAATGCAATGGTCACCACTGGCCTCCACAGTCCCCAGTTGGACTACAAAGGATCCTAGATGGTGTCCTTAAGGAACGCTACAGCAATGTTAATGAAGTGACGCCTTCTTTAAAATATCTCTCCAGTTAAATGATTCTTTAACACCTGTTCAGCAGTAAAGGATCACTTTTTTTTTTTTTCCTTTCCTTCTTAACCCCTCTCAATTAAGAGCCCCTGCCTTGGCATCAGTGACAGTCACGGCGTGACATTTCTCGGAGAAAGAAAGCCGAGCTGGAGGCCGTCCTTACGGGAGGTCTCCTAATTAATCCTGTGCTCTAAAGAAGAGTTAAAAAAAAAAAGAAACAACCTCCAGCTGTCCGTTATCCCCCCCCACCCCCCTCCCTTTAGAACAGGTATGCAGGGTGAAAATGGCTTTTATTTCTTTCATAATCTTCTCTCGGTGTCTGCCTTATCCATATTTCATGAAGAACTCTGGATGTAAGAGAGCACCAGGGATTAATCCACTGTAGGATACTTAGTCCCAGATTAAAATCGTTCACTTCGACGCAGCACAATTCGCTTCCTATCGATCGCCCGAGGAAGGGTGTGGGGGTTATTGCAATATATATTACATTTCGTTTCTGGAATTGTATTAACGTCCTGTGTAAAGTATATTAATAATGGAAAGAAAAGCTACGGAATATGTATTTGGGGAAATACATAGAATTTCATTAGCATTTGAAAAATTCCACTATATTGTGCGGTCATAACTTTTTGACTTTCCATTAAGCGCTTGCATAAATCAAATATTCACGCCGAGGCCTTGTTTAAAGCGCCGTCGCTGCAACCTGGCCTTCGTCCACGATCCAGCGAAAAACCTCTGCGCATACGCGATTTACGAGTGCGCTAAAGCAGATAAATCGTCCACCTTCTCAAATCTCCCCCCCCCCCCCCCTGCGCAACTTGGAACGTGACCAAGCTTCCGCTTCAAGTCGTCCCAGCTGCCAATTACAGATGGCTGGAAAACGTTTGAGCTGCTCGAACATCCGAGCTCTGAATGAGAGCGACTCTTCCCTGCTGTGACTACAAGGCACGGGACACAAGACATCTACAAGAGGCGACAGCCCATGCAATCACGAGGACAAAAAAAAAAGTTATATATATACTGTAGTCTAAATTCTGCGGATTCACAGCTTCACGAACACGGTATGGGAGGACTCTAAAGGCGGTGTGGATAACATTTTACACTGATCTTTATCCAACTCTATATTCTCTAAACACTGTTAAGAGCTTAAAGCACAAAGCACACACACACACACACACACACGCTTGTCATGTGCAAAAGAAACCTAAAAGAAAAGCAACGATGTCTGAAAACTTACTGTTACAAAGCGCTGAAACTGGAGACTCCTTCCACAGATGTTAAACATCTCCATTGCACACAGAACACTTCAGATCAACAGCTGTGTGCCTTGCAGAAATTAATATGGGTATTTAATTCAGTGAGTATTATCCATACAAGTTTCAGTAATGTTGCCTCTTTTGTTCGGGATGGAAGTCATGATGCGGCATTCAGTCGGCTTTCTCATTTTCTTCTTAATTTGTATATAAATCATAAATAACCTCCTTCTGATTTACTGTAAACCATTAATTGCTTGCAATTAAAAAGCATGAGGTGTACAAAATTTTGCTCTAAACCGTACATGTATGCATCCTTCCATTATTTACAGTACACCACCTTTGTTGTATTGTCCAAGAGGGCCCCTGGAGCCTATAGCAGGGAACTCAGGGCACGGCTCATGGCACACACCCTGGATGGGGTCGCCAACCCCCCACAAGGCACAAGCACACACTAAAGGAAATGCCTGAGCATGTGCTTGGACTGTGGGATGAAACCTCCAGGGGTACACGGAGGAAACCCATGAGCATGGGGAGAAATCCACTCACAGACTGGAGGCCAGATTTGGAACCCCATCCCTAGAGCTGTGAGGCAGTAGTGCCGTTAAGCCACCTTGACATCAATGTACATATCACTTGTTTGTTGGCTTATTGCCTTTTTTGGGGTCGACAAATCAGATCATCAGTGCTTGGTATACTCAGTGGCTGAGTATATCACATAGGGGTTCGAACCCCTGACCCTCCAATCAGCCGCCAATGCACCCCTGAGCCACCACTGTATTATTATTGTTGTTGTTGTTGTTGTTGTTGTTCAGCAAAAAAAAACCTACACTTTCTCATAAAGATGATGTCCTTGACTTTGAACTTGGCACTGAGTCAGGAGAGCAGATGGTTGCCTTCCATGGAAGCGAGCTGATAATGGGTTTTCCAGAATCCATTTGTGCTTTGTTTAGATGTTTTTTTTTTCTCTTCTTTTAAACCCAACTTGGTTTATATCATTAATTGCTTTGTCTTTATTCTTGAGGTTCTGGAGTTGATTAAATTAGTGCACATAGTCCTACTTTATTAGGCTCCATGTATTGCAATTTAGTGAGAATAACACTTGTGGGAATTTTTATTCAGCATTACCGCTAGAGGATAATACATACACTGACAAGCCATAAGTCCTCTGTTTTGCCACAAACACCATAATGCGCTGTGTATTCTGACACCTTTCTATCACAACCGGAACTTTTCATCACTTTGATCTAAAGTGGCTCCTCTATTGGATCGGACTACACAGGCCAGCCTTCTCTCCCCACATGCATCAGTGAGCTTCGGCCACCCATGATCCTGTCGCCGGTTTACCAGTTTTCCTTCTTTGAAACACTTTTTGGAGGTCTTGACCACTGAAGACCAGGAACATCTCACAAAAGCTGAAGGTTTGGAGTTTCTCCAAGTCATCCAGCCACCACAATTTGGTGCTTGTCAATGTCACTCAAATCCTCATGCTTGCCCATTTTTGTCTGATTTCAAAATATCAACTTCAGGGAAAGGATGTTCACGAGCTGCCAAATATATCCCACCCAGTTCCACGTGCCGTTGTACAGTAATAAGATATTGTGTCCTGTAGATACTGTGACAAGAGACAAAGACCTCCAAGGCTCACTGATTCACGTACTGTAGAAGAGCTAGTGTAGCTCAAACTGCTGAAAAAATGTTCATGCTGGTTCTGATGGAAAGGTGTCAGAACACACAGCACATCGCGATTTTGGTGGCAAAAAGGGGGTCATGATATTATGGCTGATCTGTGTACGTTTCACACGTGATCAGATGTTTTTCAGATATGTCTATGTGGAAGAAAGTGAAGGTGCATTCAGTTGAGACCAAAGATCAATAGAATTGTACAGTATGTATATCATATGCAAATTTCCCAAAACCTTTCTAAGAACCAAACTGTGTCATGTAGCTTCTCTGTAAGAAACGATTTCCCTCTAAAAGAAATGAAACCCAGTTTCAGCACCAGCTCATTCCACGCTCACTTTCGTCATCATAAGGTGAGTCACAGCTTGTGAGCGTTACGAGCATCTCTTTACTTGTGCCTTATGGCCAGGGCATGACTCTAGTACCAGTCTAAAGCTCGTGCTAAATGAAACACTCAGCTAAGCTGTAAGCTATCCACGCTATAACTCGTTCCCGTCACCGGCTGAGCGAGAGCTGGAGAAGAAGAAGGAGAGACAGGAATGACTTTTCCTTGCCTGGGGCCATGTAATGACGTTAGCTAATTTACTCGAATCAAATTAGCTAGCTGGCTTGCGTACGTGGTTAGCCAGCGGCGGCAGTCAGCGATTGCTGGTCAAAAGTGATTTCTGAAGAACGCCCCCCAACTCTTTCCCTTCAACCTTTGCATATACATTAGCTGATTATACAAATTACATCCGCTTATTATTCAGTAGCACGTCAGAGCCGGTTTACGAAATCTGCAGAACACAGAACAGACAGATTTTTATTTATTTTTTAATCATCAGACATCATTTCTAAAAAGTGGATTGTGGGATAATTAAGACCGTGGGAATGATAAACACATCCTTAGAAATCAGCCTCGCAAAATAAGGGTCGCGTATTTTGGCTGCATTCCAAGGCGGGTTTTTTTTTTTTTATCTAAGCAGTGGTTATGATGTTAAGGGCAGAGAAAAGCAGCCTGGGAATGAAACACAACTAAGCAAGTTAGGCTTCTGTCAGGGATGGGGAGCCTGTTAAACGTTCGAGTCAAACCGAGACTTTTGGATTGTGCAGAATAACAGAACACAGATATATTATTTCTCTATATTATCCCCTGATACACTAATGCACTTATCCCAGTGTTTCTACTAGTGCTTGGGTACCATCAGTATTTCTCAGTATGCCAGAAGCGCTGGCCTCCCAGGAACTCCTTTAATAGCAAAACATTACATACAGTACATGTGGAAATGGCTTGGAGAGAGGTCAGGACTGTACAGTGTGGTGTTGGTGAATGATTGTGTGTCCAGTTCACACAGACCGATGTCTCGCTTCCGGCAAGTTGTCCATTGACTTTCAAGGATCAGACGTTCCACTGAATGTTCACGAGCCACGTCGATCGTTACGGATGTACGGCCTCCTTTAAACCGTTTGCACCGTTCAAATGTTTTCCTGCATCTACAGTAAGAGTCTCATCACCGTACTGTGCTGGAAGTCTTCGGTAAATGTCAATTACTTTTACGCCTTCATCCACCAGAAATTCCATTAAATGTCCCGGTTTGACTTGAACACCCATCATCTATACTGTATAGTGGCTATGTTTTTTTGTTTTTTTTTGAACTCATTGTTATTTGTTACATCCTTACTATAAATGTACATATACTATATGAAACATCCCACGCTTTCTGTTTATAAGAAACGTATTCTAAGCCCTCCGGGAGGAAAAAATCCCTAATGTATGGGATTTTGAAAGTGTCTCGAAAGAATTGTTGATTTCGTTGCAGATTTAATGAGGTCTCTGGTGAAGATGTTCATATTTGGTGTGCTGGTCTACAGGGGGGTTATTTTTAAAAGCACACTCTTACCTGAGCAATTCCCCTGATAGCCACTCCACTCACCATGCCACGGTTGCTTCTAATGGAGAACAAAAGCAGAAAAAAAAAGAAGGGGGAAAAAAAAAAGCATTGTTCCTTCTGTCTCTAGCACATTTCATTTCACGGAAAGAAAAGAAAAAGGAAAAGGAAAAGATGATAACGAGGAAAAACGGCGATTTCAGACCACAGTAACAATTAATGAATTAAGTGAACCTGAAAGAAAACTGACATGAAATGCGTAATTTCGTTATTCCATTCAAAATACACTCTCCATTAAGATATTCTTAATTGTTATGCCAAGTCAAGTCTAATTATTAGTTTGAATGTGAAAGTTTGGCTCGCTTCGAACTCGTATTGTCTGAGATAATTGTAGTTGGAATAAAAAAAAAATTTTCAAAACGACGTTACATTTACAACAATCCCCCACTAATGTCTTTTAATCAATTTTAAAAGCGGTTTCGGCTTTAGCTGTTGGATTCTTTTTTTTTCTCTCATTCACTCGAGAAAAGGTTTTGACTCGCAAAATCCTCAGCCTCTAGCCACGCCTACATCCCTGGTTCTGTCCAATGCCAGAGAATTACATCATCCCACGTCCATACTGTATGAAAGTAATCCGATCTAAATAGGGCTGACGGCAGGCACTTGTGTTTATCCCATCAGTTGCATCATTAAATCGTTGCATCGCTACTGATAGAATTTTAACCTTCATTTTAAAATGTATAAATTTAAATCCTTGCTCTTAAAAAAAAAAAAAAAAAGGTATTTACAAACGATTCTTTTGAAAAATGCTCTAAAAGAAGGAGCCCTTGACGTTGTTATTTTTTTTTTCATCTTCGTATGCTGGATATTCTGACAATTTGGAAAGCAAGTCTAAGGTATGAATGTAGACCTTATCAACTGTTCGCCCAAGGACGCCAGTGCGCCGACTTCAAAAGTCATTCGTCATGAGGCTCAGTTCGTTTCGGCACTGCAGGGGGGCTGACTGGTGTATTTTAATGAACAGGTGTTAATTTAGTGCACGAAACTCCTCCGGTCTCTGGTCATTACAAGCCTCTTTGCCTCAGAAAATGCCACAATACCTTGCTGTGGTAAAGACCTTGCTGTGTCCATCTTGGGATCCAATTAGGAAAAGATGTGTCACTGCCGGTCTCCGGAGCTGCCTGTCATCTTCGGTTAAAAAAAGAAAAAGAAAAAAAAAAAAATTTTTTTTGCAGCAGCAGTCCATGGCCTCCGTCAGTCCTGCACCTGATGACACCAGGATTACACCAGAAAATACTCACCGACTGGACAGCCGCTCTTTCACTACACCATAGAGTCCTGCTTTTTTTTTCCCCGTGTGTTTGGGGTGGTGGGGGGTTGCTGGGTTCACGGACAATAAAAACATGTCATTCTATCTCTCTCTTCAAGCCCAGTCGCCTCATACGAACCATATTCAGTCTCAATCTTCCACATGAAACTACTGACCTTTATAGCAGTCGACGCTCCTATCCGCTAGTATAATGTGCTATGAGATCCATAAAAGGATTTCTTGCAGATTTAGATGTTCCCCTACGTCAAATAGAGTGATACCTCTGTCGTTCTACTGGATGACTTTACCACCTCACTTCCTCCAGATTTATCTTGGGTTCTCATCAGTTCTACGCAGCTGCCCAGGTGTGGACATAGCTCACTGTGGAATTGGAAAGAGCGGAAAATCTCATCTCGGGATCGCCGGTGTTATGGATATTCTGCGGAGCGCCTCTGGATCTTCAGGTTAATAAATATTTCAGGGCTGTAATCTTGGGAAGATGTTGATATTCCCCTGCCCAAGTATAACCAAATTGCAATGCTATGCCGAGAAACGTTTAATTATTGCATACACAAGGTGGCAAAATGAATTCTTGCAAATTGGCCAATGCTAATAGTTAATTGTTGGACTGCGCGGTAAGACAACAAAACTACCTGTAGTTTAATATTTATAGCTTACATAGACGCAATAAACCACACATGCTTATTGTGACCATGTTGTTTCACAGAGTTGTACAATACCCTCAATTCATACCCTCCTTATGGGCGACAACATAGAGTTTTAACTTGAGTCAGCGTCTCAACTGAAAAGATTTACTACATGAATGTCATTGTGGCTAGAGATGTGCATTAGGAATGGAATCTTGAGGGCACCCAACTGTATATTAAATAAAAGTCCTTTCTTTTGCAGATGACATGATTACACCAAATATGGTGCCATACAGTACTACCCATCAGCACCTGCACATTACACGACCCCATTGATTACATACAGTGCACCAGAACTCTCGGTGAGTTGATCGCGTCATTTCCATAGTCTGTGGTCAAGATTCACCCTACAGCACTGTGAAATGATTTTTTCATGTTCCGCAGTTAGGAAGCTGGGGTCAGGCCACAGGGTCAGCCAGGGTACAGCGTCCCTACACCTTGCTCAAGGGCTCAACAGTGGTGGTGCTGGGGGTTGAACCCCCGACAGTCCCATAACTAACCCAGAGCCTTAACCGTTTGAGGCACTACTGCCCTTTAATTCGTCATAGTTCTGGCTTAGGTTAGTTTTTACACTATTGTGCGCCTTCACCGCCAACCCCTTACAGAACACATCGATCCAAAAGGGTTCACTTTTTTTACATTCAGGAAGCCCTCTTGGGGAGGAATTGCTCAGTGTGGTGGGGTAAGAGATGGCCAGTGACCTCTAAGAGCGTAATTCATTAACATAATGTTGTGTTCATTGCAGTGGATTGCTTGCAACATGCTGTGTGACATTGATATGCAAATTCATTTAGCCATCTTAAGTAAATGATGTATTCTGGTTTGTCGCCGTCATTGAATGAATGTTTTTAATCATATTCCATAAAATAGAATAAACCAAGGTAATGTCATATCACAGGTCGGTATAAACAACAATAACAATTCCTTTATTGGGAAGGATTGGTTAGGCGTTGTATAGGACTGGGGTGGGTCAGTGGGATTGGACAATCTTTCAACAGGAGTGTTTGGGATTAGTCAAACTTTCAGTGATTGTTAGTGATATTGATGAACTTAAATAGTATTGGTGGAATTGTTTAACTTTTCATTAGGAGTGGGTGGGATTGTTGAAACTTTCTGTAGGAGCAGGAAGGATTGGTCAGTCCTTTTTGTAAATGTTTGGAAGTGGGTGAGTTTGGTTGAACTCCTGTGGGAGTGTTGTTGCAGGTGGGATTGGTTAATGGGTGAAGTTGAAGTGAACGGGATTTTTGCAACTTTCTGGAGTGGTGTGGAAATGTACAGGATGAGTGGGATTTCCTGTGGGAGTGTTGGAGCGATTGCGCAGGCTTTCTTTGAGATTGGGTGGGATTGGTCGGGCTTGCTTTGTGATTGGAAGGGATTGCTCAGACTTTCTTTCGGATTGGGTGGGATTGATCTTGCTTGCTGTGGGAGAGGGTGGGATTCCACTGGGTTTCTGTGGGATTGGGTGGGAATGGTATTGGTAGACCATGGAAATTGGGATTAGAGCATAGTGACATACTGTATCTCTACCCTGCCCCTGAGAAACGTAAGCATGTTCTCAACATATATTTGATAGTTTAGAACTCATTAAAAGTTTTTTATGAGTCATTACATAAAAGATGTTGTGGGCATGAAAGACACTAAACATTACAACTTAAATTTGTAGAAAATGCCTTATAATTAAAACAAAATCAAAATAAATCTTAAAAAGGTACAAAATGAATATTTGAAGGAAAAAACAAACCTTTCATCCTCTAGATATTCTATATATGTACAGTATGGTTATGGCTTTGAACTGTGTTAAGATACTGTTGAAATGCTTAATGACCTGTATACTATTTAATGATGTGATTCAGAGATTGCTCAGGAAGTCCACATTTTTGTTCTTTCCCAGCAGGTGAAACACCCGAGGCAAGAGATCAGAAACGTATAACACACTGATCACCAGAATTAAGCATTTTAGGTGCTGGGACAAAGTTAGGATCTTTGGATTGAGAAAAAGATTGGCATTGTGAGCCAGAGTGCCTGATGATAAAGTGTTAGGAATGGCTGATGCTATCCTTCCCCCTGTTTTTTACATGATGAAAGCCGAACAGAAATGCCAGACATTTTGAAAATGTCAATGTACCTTGTTGAAACATTCTATCAAGTATTTGCATTTTTGTTTCCTGAAATTCGGTTTGGGTTTTACACTGATGCAATCTAAGAAACGTAAATACATTCGCCAGTTCCTATTAGTGATTTGTTTTTATTTTGCTGAAACAGAAATCAATCCAGTGATGAAATTGCAGCTTCATGAAGGATGCTATGCCTAGTCCGGGAGGTTTCCCCCGTGTTCAACTCCTCTGTGAGCAGACATCTGGGATTCTGGGATTGGTTCAGTGACGTGCAACTCGAGGCACTGCATACTTCTTTCACGCACTGCTTGTTATGATGGAATTCAAAGTGCAATGACTTTATTTTACTTTTAGCTTTAAGAAACAACAAAAAAATATTAGCAATGCTCAGTATGAATAAATATGACGTACTGTACGTATCATGTTTTCTTATATTTGTTAAGTGAAAACAGAGGCCTCGATTCTCACTGTTTTGGATTGAGTTCCTGTTTCGCAGACTGCCTGATGTATTGCTTGTAGACGAGCCCCACTAATTTGTCTTTGTTTGGAACTTTGAATTTAACCTGGACCTGCACTTCCGTCCTTCCGTCTTCTTCTTCAGGCAAAAACATATGGTGTAAAATTGCTTTGTAAAAACATGACACTATGGAAATGTTCTTTAGTACTATGTTGAAAAAGAAAGGTATGAAATCAGGTTAAAAATTAATCCCCAGTATAACTGCAATAAAGTAGAATAGATATGATTTAACTTCATGCAACAAGCGTCCGGAAGCCGCGACACCCGAGCTCAGTCAGTGTTTACTTCTCCGGGCGTCCTGCTGTGGAGACGCCTTTGGCTCCAAAAAGAGTGAGGGATCATTATTGGACCATAATTAAGCGCTGGTGAACTGAGCGCTCCTCGCTTTTTTCTTTCCACGCTTGTTGTTCAAAGGCAAAAACTCGATCATTGCGTTTCATGCAGCTTTCGTCTGTAGTCTCATCGGCAAACACGAGCAAATCAGCCCCAACGGCCTTAAAACTGGTGATTTCTTCACCAACCAATAATGATTTCTCTTTTTTTTTTCAACATAATTACACAGTGTTAAAAGTATCTTTAGTTTCTTCTCTGTGAGTTCAATGTGCACACATCAAAGCATCTGTGTAGGGTTTTTTATAGTGTTTAAACACAAAAATTCCAAAAAAAATTATATTTTTTTGATTGATTTTAAATAGCACTTCATCCAGCACATTGGAGTATTTTACTTAACATAGCCACAAAGTACATTCGTACATACAGTGGAACCTCGGATTGCGAGTAACGCGGTTTACGAGTGTTCCGCAAGACGAGCAAAGATTTTTAATGAATTTTGACTTGAAAAACGAGCATTGTCTTGGTTTACGAGCACCGAGTATCATGTATCACGCATGCGCTTCTTGTTTTGATCACAAGTGATCACAACTGAGCCAACGATTTTTCTCTCTTGCGCTGCGGAATTGTAGGTAATCGTCTCCCCTGCTGGGTCTTTGTGCTTGCAGAGTTTCTGTGTAAGGCAGAGAGTGTGCGTGTGTGTTTGTGTCCTTCTCTCGGCTTCACACACACATACAGACGCACACTCTCTGCCTTACACAGAAACTCTCACAGAAACAATTCTTTTCAATGGTAAAGTGCAGGTTCATTTGTTTTTTTTGCTTTTTTTTTACTTTACAGCAGTGATTCCGTTAGTATGCGCTCACGCGGGTGTGACTAGTGATGTTCCTTGCTAATTTTCCCGATAAAACAGTCTGTTCGTTAATGTGCGTGTGTGCATGCACATTACACACCCACACACACACAGTGCCTGCGTGCACAAACGGAAAGACTTATCTGTCTGCATTTATTTATATTTTTTAAAGGTAAAGTGCAGGTTAATTTGTTTTATTTTTAATTTATATTTTGTATTAATTATTTTTATGTATTACATTTTTTGTATTTCAATTTGAGTTTCTATTATTTCTTATGGGAAAATTAGATTTGGTTTACGAGTGTTTTGGAATACGAGCCCGCTTCCGGAACTAATTATGCTCGTAATCCGAGGTTCATAGGCAATTTTATTAGTTTTATTATTATTTGATTCATTATCCTCTAAAAGAAAAACTTTAAATGATAAGCTAACTGAGCACTTATTTTTCCTTTTTTTGTTAACCCTTTAATGCCTGATATCCACATACAGTATATGGTCAGTCAATTTATGTCTCTTTTTATATTTTAGCATATAAGTTATACGATTAAAATCACCTTTACAGTAGATCACTTAAACATTGTTGTAAATCAGTGTAAAAAAAAATCTCTAGGTCTTTGTAGGACTGCTGGTTGTTTAAAAAAACTTTATAAAAAATGTAATAAAAAAGCTCATTAATCACCTTAGATTGTTTTTGTTTTTTAGCACTATGATTGTTTTTACCTTTCTGTGTCAGGCAACAATTTTAATCCATGTAATTATTTTTTAATGTTTTTTTAAATAAAAAAAATAATAAATTCTTAAAAGAGTGGACATTAAACATTTTTTTAACAATATTTCAAGCAGAACATTTTAGCCTCATATTTTATTAATTTATTTTGTAATACTTTATACTACTTTATAATAAATTTAGACAGAATTCCAAATTTATATTACATGCAATTTTACTATAAAAGTAAGATTTAAAAAATAATCATTTAAGAATGAAAATGATAATTTGTCGTTTCAGTCATAATTTTTTATTGATGTTCCAGATAAAGATGGTGTTCCTTCTAAATAAAATAGGGACATTTTTGTAGACTTTAAAGGAATGACACTGTTAGTGAATTAATTAATAGTCATAATTATGTCTTGAAGCACCACGTCATTTTTTAACTGCTATTCAGGGAAATTAATAAAAGTCCTTTAATAACTAGACTAAATCACTGAAGATACAAGATATATGTTTCTAGCCTCCATCTGGGTGTCATATTTATGCATTTAATATTAGTCTTAAATTGCATCACATCGTTTTTGCAGCGAAGAACATAAATCTCAGCGTTATATATTGTAGGTAATATGTCAATATGTTCAGCTGATGATGCACAAGACATGCACTGACATCAACTTAACACACAGCCATGACATAAACAAAGATATAATACACATCATCCATCAGGTCTTTGTACCTAAGTGTGCTCGATGCATGGGTTTGACCAACACTTCACTAATCTCAATGCATTTGTAGACACAGGTTTATGAAAGGAGGACATTTCACAATGTGTGTGTGTGTGTGTGTGTGTGTGTTTCGACACAGAGCTTTGATCTTATTTCATTTCTGTCTTATTGCATTTCATTTGTGTAAGTCTCAAGAGACACATTCATGCTTTTCAAGAGTGCTGAGTTACGAAAATGAAATGAAATTAAAACGGGGGAAAAAAAAAAAAGACAGGCCAAAATGGAACATAAAAGGAAGACACATGCATGTATTATATCACACTCCAATCACATCTGCATATTAAAACCTAATGCAGACTATGAGAACAAAACAAAGAAGAAGAAGAAAAAAAGATAGTGGAGTGGTTTGATTGCTCTTCTGTCCCCAGTGTGTGTGTGTGTGTGTGTGTGTGTGTGTGTGTGTGTGTGTGTGTGTGTGTGTGTGTGTGTGTGTGTGTGTG
>JAQQZT010000008.1:23547741-23559706 GCA_030068275.1 Clarias platycephalus | reverse complement strand
CACACACACACACACACACACACACACACACACACACACACACACACACACACACACACACACACACACAATGCTATGAGAACTCACAGCCGTGCGGCCATAAACAAACCACTCGTTAGTGAGACGCATCAGAATAAAGGTTTCGGTTTGCTAGAGAGCATAAAGACTGGACTTTGGAGCGATGGATAAAGGTCATGTGACCTGATGAGTCCAGATTGAGCCTAGTCCAGAGCGATGGGCGTGTGGGGGTAAGAAGGGAAGCGTATGAAGCGATTTATCCGTCATGCATATTGCATATTGTTTGCTCCTGAAGATGAAGGTCTTAACATGACCTTGGCATCCCAGTTGGTAATCCTTCCATCACCTACCTGTTGATTAAACACACAAGCCAGAGGTATACAGTATACATTATAGAGTGTCCAGGTGAGGTGTATACAGATGGGTAGCCGGGATGCAAGAGGTTTCAGGGTGTGTTCAAATGTGTGTATACTGTATATATATATATATATATATATATATATATATATATACAGTATATAAATTAACAATATATATATATATATAAATTAACATAATTATTCAGATTTTCTGTATTGTAAATCCATTGTTATTGAGTTTAGGACATATTAATAGAAATATTTTAAGTAGTTAACGAAAAAAAGAATGTATTGAAATATTTACCTTTAATTAATCTAATATATATCAGTTTTACATTTTAAATGAAAATTATGAAAAAAAAATTACTTTTCCACAATATCAGGCCCTGTTGTTGTCGAGCACAATGCAGTTGCCCTCGTGCTGATGATTTTTTAAGGCTCATCATTAATCATTATCCAAAAGGGAGCATTGATGTGGACTGTCTTAACGAACAATCAGTCCACGCCAGCTGTTGAGCCGCGTCTCCTGCAGGAACGGGGCGCCATGGGAATTAAATTAGCACTGTGACAAAGCCCTGAAATACAAGCTAATCACTACAGGTGGATTCCACACCTGCGCGAAGACGAACAAAAAACCCACACCGCTTAGATATTACAGCATGTTCAGGTTTTAAAAAGCAGAATAATAAAAAAAAATAATAAAGCGTCATGTTGACCATCATGTTGCATCTGTGCAGCTTTCTAAAATGCTAACTAGCATCTCTGACAAAACGAATGTGATGTTGCTAACAACGCACCTGTGTTTATCTCCTCGGATGGATCTCAGGAGTCCATGCTTAAACTGTACAGCATCATATCAATTTTTTTTTTTAAACAAAAGCAAAAAAGCAAAAAATCTTTGTGATTTCAATCATGTACAGTATGTGATGTTTCCCTTATGGTTGTTCACATTTTTCTTTCTATCGCCACAGAATGTTTTATAGTGTTTTCATTTTAAATATGGCATTTTGATTAGTGGTTACTTGTTAATTAAAACAAAAAACAAACTTTAGTTTAAATGTATTTCTGTCGCGCATGATAAACATGATGAATAATTGTTGGTGTTGGTAGCTAGTTTGCTAGCGGATGTTTTGTGAATGACAGTGTTAAGTTTCTCTGATGAACTAAAACCCTTAATTTATGACCATATCTATCTGTTTCATCGTAATGTCCGATTTATTATTTTTTTTAGACATTATGTAAGCAGCCAGACAAAATGATGAAATAATGTACAAATTCTGACATTTATAAATAATAAAATGAAATAAATGTAATAACATAAATGAATAAAACTAAATAATTTTATATTATAGCAAATTAAGGAACAAGAAACACAAATTTCCTAATCTTACTTTTTTTACAACATAAAGCTTTTGAAGCAAATCCCTACTGTAGGTACAGTAACATACAGTATGTATGTGTGAACAGTGGCAGATCAAAAATAACATTAGAACATACAGTATGTACAACATCTCACTTTACCATAAACTGTATCCAGCAGGACAAATGTAAGAAACAAAAATTTTCGCCTCTAGCTTATTTGCTAATTATATATTTTAACATTGCAATATTAGATAAAACAGCTAAACAAACCGCGACATGTTTCCTTTGCGCTATACAGTATGCAGCGTTTTGTGTGTGGTCACATGACTACTGTACATGTGGTTATTGTTATTGCGGCTGATTGGTCAAACGGAGTCATGTGATTATCGTTGCTACTTCTGATTGGTGAAACAGTCATGTGGTACTGTAGATCCATCGTAAGAGTAGCGTTTCTTCTTCACAAATCTACTCAAGTAATAGTAAAAAGTATGGTGCAGTAAATCTACTCATAGAATTACTTTTAAAAAAGTTATTTAAGTGAATGTAATGGAATAAATCTAACGAGTTACTACCCACCTCTGTCTACGAGTGTCATATCTGTTAACTTATCTGTATAAAAAACGAATTTAGTAGATACTCGGTTAATTTAAAACATCATTCCAAACATGTAGTTACTCCTGAGAATGACAAAGTAAAATCCTTGAAAATATCACAACCCTTTTAAATATGAAACAATAAATATGAAACAAAGTAGCTTTAACACATCATTAGAATTCCACTAACAGTATGTTACACTCTCTCTGGTGGTTTATAGCTTTTTTCATATATTCTATTTTTGTTATAACTAGATAGTCTGTGAAATGTATTTATCTTTGTCTTTTCAGACTTGTGATTATTGGTGACCTGGACACTGACTCTGTTTTATTCATTGTTATTCAAAGCATGAAAGTAAGTCATGAAAATAATTAAGTGCAAGTATACAGTAATTGAGCTACAGTATGAGTTCTAGTACAAATATTATTATTCGGCCTGATTTGCAAAGGTTTGGTCATTGCATTTTGTTGGTGTGATCTGGCAACCCTGGCTTGCAGAAAGTATGCAGGTGTGGGAGAGACAGTGCGACAGTGAGCGAGTTTAAGAAAGTTGTTAATTTCTACAGAAGTAAAGTTTTATTTTGCACTGCAACTTTTCAGTTAATCAGAGGTTCAAAAAGTTTAAGTAATCGTTGTAAGAAAAAAAAAGAACATTATGTTGTTATTCCGAATATATCTATTTTACTTACTGTATGTGGAAATTTGGACCTATTTTTATATCCGTTAATGATTTCTATTAATTATTATTCCTAATTCTACAGAGACACCCCTGAAGACCTTCCTGAACCCAAGTGACACTACAAAGCCCTGGACCTAGAGGCACCTTCCATTCAATATTTCTAATTTTTTGCTAGTACAGTGAAACCTTGGATTGCGAGTAACGCGGTTCGCGAGTGTTCCGCAAGACGAGCAAAGATTTTTAATACATTTTGACTTGAAAAACGAGTAAGTCCTGGTTTACGAGTACAGAGTATCATGTATCATGCATGCTCTTCTTGTTTTGACGCTGAGCGTCACATGATCACAACTGAGCCAACGGTTTTTCTCTCTCTTGTGCTACAGAATTGTGGGTAACCATCTCCCCTGCATTGTTTGTGTGTGTGAAACTCGAATAAGCGAGGAGAAAGGTTTACTGTGTAAGATGAGAAGAGAGAGTGGGAGGGGCTGATATCTCCTCTCCTCTTACTTTAGCTTCACACACACACACACACACACATACACACACACAGCACCTGCGCGCATAAGCACTTATCTGTCTGGATTTATTTTTACTTTTTTTAAAGGTAAAGTGCAGGTTAATTTGTTTTATTTTTACTTTATATTTTGTGTTCATTATTTTTATGTATTTATTTTTTTGGGCTGTGGAACAAATTATTTGAGTTAATTAGAGTTACGAGTGTTTTGAAATACGAGCCCGCTTCCGGAACAAATTATCCTCATAATCCAAGGTTCCACTGTACAAGAAAAGTGGAACATTCTGTGGAAATAAATTGTAAAAACTGCTCATGCCTTTATCTCAGAGTAAAGGCATCAAAAAAATAAAATCTAATAAAAAAGTTTCAAAACCAAGACTTAAATATATTTTTCCAAGAAATCGTATTTAATTTTAAATCATTTTGTGTCCATGAACCGAGTGTGGGTTGAAGGATGCAGAAACAGTGCTGCCTGTAAATGTGTTGAGTACAGTATTTCTAACAATGCCATTTTTAATTCATCCAGTTTGAGTAATAGCAAGAATGTTATTAAAATTATTTTTTTAGCAGAAGAAAATTAAATCAAAGTATAGGTGAAAAAACGTGGTCCTGTTTTTCTAAAAAAAGAAATTTGCGTGATAATGCAAAACCTCTGTGAAATTGTAAAAAAAAAAAAAAAAAGTATTTTTTTCACAAAATATTTTCAAAAATATCACAATACTTGATCCTTGATCTGTAGAAGTAGCATCCTTGCTAAGGAATATAAAAAACACCATTTGTAAATCTCTTAGAAAGTCTTCATTTTTGTTCATTTCTTTCTAAATAAAATTATGATTTAGAAAAATATATATTAAAAAAGAACGATTGTCAATCTGTTAACAAGGTCACGGTGGGTTAGATTAGTAGATATAAATAGAATTGAGACTGAGAAACTGAGACCTAAACATATTTTCCAGAAATCTTATCTAATACACCTTCCAGCTAGTGGAAAATAAATGTCTCATCGCAGAAAATGTCACCATAGCAACAATTTAACCTGTTTATTGTGAGATGAATAGACTATCAAAATGATTGTGTAAGTTGTTATTATATAAACTACAAAATTTATATACGGATATAAATTTCTACCTGTGGACCACGACTCAGAATAAAGAAGAGAGAGAGAGAGAGAGAGAGAGAGAGAGAGAGAGAGAGAGAGCAAAAATACAATTAATAAGTGCAACAGTGAGAGAGTTTGAGAAAGTTGTTCAAGGAACTGGCCCAAATATAACGCCATACCACAGAAGTAACATTTTATTCTGCACTTAAACTTTTCAGTTAATCGAAAGCTCAAAAAGTTTTGCATTCTTTTTTTTAAGTAATACCTTGTAAGAAAAATAAACATTAAGTTCTTATTCCAAATTTACCTATTTTACAGTATGTGAAAATTTGGATCTGATTATATATCCGTTTATGATTTTTATTCATTATTATTCCTAATTCTACACCTTCCTGAACCCCAGTGACACCATAAAGCCCTGGAGGCACCTTCCATTAAAAGTGCAGTAGTCAATATTCTTCATTTTTTGCTAGTACAAGTAAAGTTGAACATATTTTAAAAATAGCTCATGCCATTACATCAGAGCGAAAGGTGTTTAAAAAAATTAATGAATGTAAAACAAACGAGGCCTGAAATCTTATCTAATGCAAACTTGCAGAAATGGCAGAATTGTAGAAAATGTCACCATAGCAACAGTTTTAATTTTTTAGGAACCTGTTCATTGTGGGATGCATAAACCAGCAAAATTATTGTGTAAGTTGTTACTATAGAAACGATAATTTATTGTAGAATATAAATCTCTTCCTATGGGCCAATCAGAATAAAGTAGAGAGAGAGAGAGAGAGAGAGAGATTGAATGAGCAAAATTACAGAGCATTATCAATGGTAATAAACAAAATGAATACATTTAAAAACCAGGACAGAATTTCTTTTCCCCAGAAATGTTATCTAATGCAAACTTCTCATTGCAGAAAACGTCACCAAGCAACGATTTATTTATTTTTTATTTTGTAACCTGTTTATTGTGAGGTGAATAAACCAGCAAAATGGTTGTATAAGTTGTTACTATAGAAACTATAACTTAATATAGGATATAAATCTCCACCTGTGGACCAATCAGAATAAAGACGAGAGTGTGCGCGTGTGCGAATGCGCGTGTGTGATTAACGAGCGCGCTCGTGCTCCTGGGCCAGGAGAATCCGCTCCAGGTTTTCTCCGGTAGCCGGTGTGTGGATCTCTCTCTCCCGCTCACTCTCTCTCTCTCTCTCTCTCTCCCGCAGCGGGCGCGCGAGCAGATGTTTGCGGAGCTAAACAAACGCACAGTTTTTACACCGCGGATGCACATTTCAGTCCTCCGTGCAGAGCAGCACGAGCGGGACATCTGCGTTTTAGTGCACAAGTGTGCGCGCGCGTGTTTTTATCATTTTTTTTTTTCTTATAACATTGCATTTATTTATTCTATGCTGTGAAACTTAAAGGAGGTTCATATATACATGTGACGGCTTATTCGCCGCACGCGCAGCACCTGCGATACGATGCGTTCACGCGCGGTGTGTGAGCGGCGCGCGCGGCACTGACACAAAAGAGGAGGAGGAGGAGGCGCGCTGAAGGACGACGAGGAGTGAGAGAGTGAGGGAGGAGAGGAGAGGAGAGGAGGAGGAGAAGGAGGAGATCGGATGCAGTCCGAGTCCAAACTCTCTGCGCACGCGAAACACGCCAAGCTCCACGCGCTGCAAGGAAGGACGCACGCGCACGCGCGCGCACACCGATCATTCTGCTTTTTTTTTTTTTTTTTTAATTCGTTCTTAGGTATATTTTGAATCCAAGAAGGATCAAAGGAGAAGAAGAAGAATAAGAAGAATAAAGAAGGCGACAATGCCGTTTCATCCGCGTCCCTTTGTGCGCTGGAGAGCCGCGCAGGTCCTCGCCTCGGTCTGTCTGCTGTGCGTCGGATTCACCTGCACCGGTGAGTCGCCCGGGTTCCTTTCATTCTGCCTCTCTCTCACTGTGTGTGCGTGTGTGTGTGTGTGTGTGCGTGTGTGTGTTGGTGCATCATTCTGTGGGTTGATGCATTCATTGTTTTGTTGATGCATTTGTTGTTTTGTTTTGTTTGGTTTTTTTTTATTTATTTTTTTTAAACCTCACTCTTTCACCACCTTTCTGCCCTGTCCCGGTGCTCAGAACCCCGGCTTTAAAGATGCACTGCACTGCACTGTACTGTACTGTAGAGGGAAATAACGATAATAATAATAAAAAAAAAAAAAATGTAATAAATAAAAAAAACACCACCCTGTGCGTGCACGACTTTACGCACGATCACGAGCAAGTTCCGTGTAACCACGAGGCGAACATCAAAGCCTGGTGCGTGGACGCGGATGCACACGCGCACACACACGCGTACTAGATAAAGGTCTGATTAAGTGCAGCGCATAAAATGAGATCGCTTTCAGGATGTCAGGACTCCGCTTCCCGATGTCTGTGTGTGTCTGCGGAAAGCAGGATCAGCGCGCGCGGTGCGGGTGCGGGGTGCCGTGCCGCGTTTGCGTTTTCTTGCTGCATTGGCAGGATCACGCTGACAGGTTGCTCGAGTAAGCTGGCTGGACGCGATGCGAGCTCTGCTTTCAGCAATTTGCACAAAGGAGAAGGATGTAAAAAAAAAAAAAAAAAATGATGTATTGGGGAAAAACACACACACATACTGTAGTAGACACACACACACACAAAGCATGTATTTTGTTCCAGCTGTGCAGATTGTGCAGTGTCCAGATGTTTCACATTTAATGCAGTGTTTTATTTATGCTTTATTCAATATACATATACAGTATATTAGATTTATAAATAAGCTCTTATCCACTAGGGTTAAACTGACACACTTAGAAATCTGCCAAGTGTCCAGATGTTGAATACATTCCTAGTGGAAGGTCTGTGAAGTATATCCAGGGCAGCTATGATTTATTCTTTTAATTAAGTTGTAGAAATCCTCATCACCTCCAATATTATTATTATTATTAATAATAATAATATTGTACAACTGAGTATCTAGCCTACTACTTCAGATTTTGCTCTGTTGGATCAAATGGGTTCTCACTAAACTTAAATCGTTGTGTATCTCCAGTATGTTTCAATTACTATATTAATATAACCAAAAATGACACTAAAAGTCAAATAAAAGTACATTAAAAGTAAAAACAAACAAACAAACAAACAAACAAACAAACAAAACATCCAAAATGTTGATGGTACAGTATGTTTGGTAAAGTACAGTTTGGTATCTATAAGCCCTAATAATATTGTTTGTGATTTTTCCTCCGGGATGGGAAAAGTTTGCTCTAAAACACCCTGAGCTGAGTCACTCGAGGTTTAGATCGTTCTGTGTTAGAGCATGGAAATGATCAAAACGTGTGTGTAAAAGTCTACAAAAACAAACCAAAAAAGTATGCATGTAACAAAACTATAAAAGACAAAAGATGCATAAAGGGCATCTTGAGTTCACCATACAGGATAATCATATACAATAATCATACACCTTGGTCCCCTGCCTTGTTTTTGCTCATTTCTTCCTTTCTTTGATTTCTAGCCCTACTGTATACCCGGGCAGCAAAACTCTGGACATCCTTTCAGCTGGAAGCCGAGATTCCCCCTATCCGCTCGCTTCACTCCTGGGCTAATTGAAATTGAAACGAGAGCTTTAATTCCACCTGGGCGTAATCCTGTCCGACAGAAGCGGCGCTTAATGTAGACATAGACTCGGAGCTCGAGACCGGTGCGCACGATAAAGAATGCATGAAGAGCTTTCTTGTAAAGCTGTAATGTAGAAGACGGGCTTCGGTGCGAGGAGTTTAAAGGTGCAGGCGGGATGATTGACCCTTCTGGGTTTTATTTATTTATTTATTTATTTTTGTTTATGGGTTTTTGGATTAAGAGCTAAACCTTTTCTTAAATGGACGAGCACTTTATCTAGGAATTAATAGACGTAAAATTGGAATTAAAACTCAATTTAACTTCAAACGTAATTTCAACGATACATTGTATGTCGTTTTAAAATGTATATTTAAAAAAAAAAAAAAAAAAAATATATATATATATATATATATATATACTGTATATATGTGTGTGTGTGTGTGTAGCCTACATTACACCATGTGCTTACAATGCAGAGGTAAGGAGTTTTGAGGGCAACTGCCTGAAGAAACCCAAAGGAAAGATCCAGTTTAGTACCCTTCATTTCTGACAGAGTGAGTGAGAGAGAGAGATCAATATAGTGTCTCAGAGGATTCTTTGATATTGGTATATTAATAATGAAAAATAGATTCACATCCCTTCTTTCTCCTTTAGATATTAAATCTGCTGCACAATTACACACCTCAGGGAGTGCATAAGGGCAGCACATACTGTAGGCTCAGAAATAAAACTAAATATATATATATATATATATAGTCGTACCTTCTGAGTGAGTGATAGAGCTGACTCTTCACACACACACACACACACAAACACACACACACACACACACACACACACACACACACACACACACACACACACACACACACACACACACAGTTTTCAAACTCTACAAGTATTTTCATACTTGAGTGTAGAAATGTCACTCTAGTGTAAACCAAAAGCTCCATATGTGAGATAAGCGTATTTTACTGGAATGCATTAAATCTGTAATGCAATGAATGATACAACTTATTGTCAGGCAGTCAGTGTTTTTTCATATGACCCCAAAGCTATAATTATTATCTCAGTAAGTGTAACACACACAGTATTCAGTTGTGATCTTGGACTGTAGGCCTAAAGGAAAATTCCTTATTTGATATAAGTTGCACCATAAGTATCAAAATTAGAAATCAGAGCTATGTTTAATTGTGAAGGTAAAATAATTTCAACTCTCATAGTGTGAGAAAACCTGCAGGATTGGGACTAAACAACTGTTTGGCCATTAAAAAAAACATGTGTCAGTGAATCTAATTATAAATGGCTTTATTTTGCTTGGGTGCAAAAGACTAGACTTTGGAGCAATGGAAAAATAATGTAGTTTGATGATTCCAGATTTATCCTATGAGTGTATCAGGGTAAGGAAAGACAGGCATGGAGTGGCGCACCCATCTTGCATAGTCAAACAAATTATTACAGTGTGTGACATTTTTGGCAAGGGACTATATACAAAGGGTGTTCAAGACTTCTGATTGTGCAGAATAACACAACACAGTTATGAGAGTAAAAATACCTTTGTCCCTCTACTGTATATAATCCCCTTCTCATTAACACCCAGTGTTTCACTAGTGCTTGGATACCATCAAAGTAGAAAGATTGCTCTGCATGCCTGTGAATGCCATGTCATTGTCCCCTGCTGAAAGGTTGTCCTCCCAGGAACTTCTGTAATGTCTGAGTTTCTCTCTGTGTAGTTCAGTACCATGTACCACAATCATGGGGAAGATAGCTGACTTGACAGCTGTGCAACAGACAATCAAAAGAAGAGAAGTTGCTTGAAACTGAATTTTACAGAATTGTGCAATAGAGGATATTTCATTAACATAGTCATGTTCAGTCCTTAGGACAATGCTTAGCAATATCTAGCATGGTAGCAGAATGCTTGTATGTTTCTATTTTTTTTTTTACTTTATGTACAGTATTATTTTCAATGTTCTTTTCTAGACTTTAAATATGTTGTCATTTAAATTAGGTTCAATATATTTTCATGTACACTACAATTATTTGACACTTTGACACAACCACAGGGTATGCCTTCTGGCATGGTTGCTAAGAAATGAGAAGCTACTCACTGCAACAGTTAGGGTTAAATAACTTGTAAATAGCTGAACTATATTACTCATTACAGTAATTATCCAGTGTACAGTGTTTTCCTGTTTGCTTAGTTAAATTCAGGTGCTGACATATTTTAGTCGGGAAGTGTAATATATTATTCATATAATTTAATATAATCTAACAAAATAATATATACTTTATTAATTCACAGCTGCTTTATTATGGTCAGGGTCTTGGCGAACCATAAGGATATCATAAGGATATCATGGGAACTATGAATTTGAGCCAGGGTGCTGTGTGCACACACCATCACACCAAGACAATTCATCTACCAGCATGCTTTGAAGGAAACTGGAGAATCGTCAGAAAATTTCAGTTAGATACTAGCCTGCAATCCTGGGGATTTCGGAGCTGTGAAGCGAAAAGGATGTTCTTTGTACCACTTTGCTGTCCTTTTACATATGTGGAAGATTTTGGTTTCCATTTCTGTTGTAGTTGCAGTACCAAATTTAGCTGATTTGTTAAAATAGTATTTATTATCTCTATAATACCTCTTTTATTCTTTTAACAACCAGAACAATCAGGTACATTATACATTTGTTATAGACAAAACACTATACACAGTAATTACACAACATTCAATAACTGATTAAATAAAGACAGTTGGTAATTTTGAGCATGTAAACGATGTGCATAAAGTGTACATAAAATGAGTGTGCAAGGTAGTGCAAGTAGCTGTAGTGTGCATCACATACAGTATACTGTAATATGTAGTGCAAATAGCAAGTAGCTGTTATGTGCAGTAGGGTGTAAGGAGTGTGAAAGAATCATATTGGTGCTTTTACACAATATACAGTGCCAGATGTTTAATTCTAATTAGATGTTTAATTAGAATTTTGTAAAAAGCATGTTGGTGCTTTTATACAGCGGATTGCATGTAGTCCAATTTAACTGTTCATAAGGGTGCCAACAGAAGGGAAATGTAGCTGTGCCTGGCGGTTTTGGTGTAGAGAGTTCTTTAGCACCCGCCAGAGGAAAGGAGGTAAAAAAAGTTTGTGTCCTGGGTGTGATTTTATTTCTACCCATTTCCTGGTTCTTGTAGAGTACAAGTAATGGAGTGGGGTCAGTGATTTTTTTCTGCTGTATTCACAGTTTGCTGCAGTTTGTTTCTATCCTGTTTTGTGGCTGCTCCAAAGCAGACGGTGATGGATGTGCAGGACAGGTTCAATGACTGCAGTATAGAACTGTATCAACAGCTCCTGTGGCAGACCATACTTTCTCAGTTGGTGCGGAAAGTAACTCCTTTGCTGGGCCTGTTTGAGGATGGAAATGATGTTGGATTCCCATTTCAGGTCATGGGAAATGGTAGTTCCCAGAAACTTTAAGGTCTCCACGGTTGACACATGATTGCTGGATATTTGGGGTAGTGTTGAGGGCTGTCTGTAAAAGTCCTCTGTCATCTCCTCAGTTTTGAGAGTGTTCAGCTCCAGGTTGTTCTTACTGTACCAGTGCACCAAGCGATCCACCTCTTTCTGATATGCAAACTTTTACCGCGGTGAAGTTGGTTTGACGTTGGACGTTGGATATTCGAGCTCCGGCATCCAGATTTGTAGCGGAGATTCGCTG
>JAQQZT010000008.1:23497663-23517817 GCA_030068275.1 Clarias platycephalus | reverse complement strand
TATACTGTAGGCCACACCTACTTCACTATAATTGACAGGCATATAGGCCACACCTACTTCACTATAATTGACAGGGGTATAAGCCACACCTACTTCACTATAATTGACAGGTGTATAGGCCACACCTACAGTACTTCACTGTAAATGACATGCCGCTGGACCACGCCCACTTACTCGCAGAGAAACACACGACGCCTGAATGAATTCATGTATAATGGATTTCTATGAAATATTAATGCTATAATCTAGATTAATAGCTTAGCAGTAATGAAACGAGCTGCGTCTGTGATCAGCCCTCAGACGTCTGCATCAGTTCACGTTCCGTCGGTTCAGAAACATCGATCTGAATAAGCCAAGCTTTCCACCTCCAGCAGCATCTGCGGTCGTTCGTGCCACCTCTGGTTGCTCACGGAGCCGATCACAGAGACGGGGCTTCTGTAGCGCCGCGTGCTTTCCGAGGTGGAGAGCGTTTACTCTTTTACCCAGAGTTGTCAGAGCACATCATCGAGCTGTTCTGTAGCAGGACCCTATGGGCTGCTTCACTTCAAAACCTATTCCAGAGCTTTAGAAAGCGCGGCGCGGCGCGAGTGTTTCTCCTGTCACTGCATCAGCACCAGACAATGCGGCACCTGAAATAAGGAGGGGAGAAGTACTGATTTGGGAGGGCCTTCTTCTTCTTCTTCTTCTTCTTCTTCTTCTTCTTTAAGGTGTAACGGGAAATTCTCAGAGCTCAGAGTTGATTTAATATTCTTCTGTAAAAAATTCTGGTGTTTTATTTTATTTTATTATTATTTTTATAATTATTACAATTATTATTATTATGCAGAGGAGAATGGTGACAGGAAGTGTGACCGGACCACATATCAGTGCTGTTACTCACGAATTTAGCGCTTTGTTCATTTTTTTATGCTTATTTTTTTTAAACATCCATTAAAAAATCTGGAGTTGTTGTTGTTGGAATGCTGAGATCAGGATCCCTGAGGTGAAATCGCGACAAATTAGGCTTTTATCTACGCTGCTTTGTCACCGTGTTTGTTTGGATGCACTGAAATCCAGGGTTGCGCTTGCGTGCGCGTGTGCGTGTCTGCCCGTGTGTGCCATCTCCACGGAGCGCTTTCTCGCATTTGAAAATGCAGAGAGGCTTCTTTTATTATGTGCATTTGTAATGAGATATCAGATCAAATCAAAAGATGACCACCCCAAGGAACGAGAAACGCTCATCTGTATTCAAATGCGGAAGATATCGGATTTGCGGGGAAGCAAATCAAATCTCTCTCGTCGAGCTTTGTGAAGCGGCCCGTCTATGACTGACACGTTCCTGTTTGCCAAATATGACATCACTCAAGCTGATGCTGTCTCCTAGAGGTGTGTGTGTGTGTGTGTGTGTGTGTGAGAGAGAGAGAAAGGGAGAGAGAAAGAGAGAGAAAGAGAAAGAGAGAGAGAGAGTGTTTTCACAGTTATCTGCTGCCGAGGCATGGAGGGGAGAGATAAAACAATCCTGAAGGGGAAATCATTCCGCCCCTAATCAGATTTATTTGCGCGTCCCACTGAGGAGGATTGATGTCTTATCTGTAGCTGAGGATTTCCACCCTCTACACCGCGACACAGAAACAATCAACACCAAAGTCTCCGGAGCGTTTTTAATTGTGCCTCCGTGTGTGTCCGTCTGGCCGTGCGGAAAAAACAAGCGTGCGAGCCGCGTCCGTACCGACTTCCCACGCGCCGGTGAGGGACAGTCGGGGGTTGGTTTCCGCTAAGCATATTTTTTTATTTTATTTTATGATCGCAAAATGTCAGACATCTGCTTCAGTGTCTCGAGACGAAGTGGATGGGAATTGTTTTAACGCCGTACCACTTGGTCACTTCTGTCCAGCCAACAATCAGTTCCCTTAGATATTTGAGCCGAAACGATTTTAAGAATATTGAATATGTTTTATTTTAGAGTTTAATAAACAGCCTCACGGCCTCTGGCTCGATCCTGGGTCTCTGTTGAGTTTCATGTGTTCTCCTCGTGTGCTTCAGGTTCTCCCCCTCCAAAAAACAAACTTCCAGAGTGTGAGCTGGCTATTCCCATGCATTCGCCCCTGAATGTAAATATGTGCATGTGTGTGTGAGGATTTATAAGATGCATAATGCATATTTTTAATGACAGACCTAAGGATGTACAAACTTTTGCACTCGAGTAACACCGGCACAGCCTCTGATACACTCTCGTCTTCCCTTGCCTTTTCTATTTCCTTTATCTCGGACCAAAATGTCAGCGAGACCTTGGTAATGACTTTTTTTTCCCTTTTTTTTCCCTGACGACCTTGGATCACCTCGAAACGTCTACCTCGCGTTGCCGACACTCTCCGTCCCGATTAAGTGACACTAAGCCGATCGTGCTCGGCTAGCTTGAAGTGACAGAGTAGTTTAAAGGAAGGAACGGTACGACGGCCTCCATCTCGGAGCTAACCGCTTGGCTAACGGAATTATCCGGGGTGCAGCAGACTGGAGCCGGAAGCGCCGCTCGGGAGGAGAGGATTTAGCCCAAAAAATAAATAAATAAAATCAGCGAAACGCTTCGGTAGCCTCTCGCTGTAGAGATTCGGCTCATTCAGCACAGGATCAAATCCACATTTCGTTTGAGCCTCGTGTTTTTTTTTATATATTTTTTTATCGCTCTTACTAAAAGTAATTAACAGGGACGACACGCCGCTCAGGCTGCCTCTGTTCCTGCAGGGGATAGGCCTTGTCCTGGATTAAATTATTCTTTGTCGAAAAGATTAGGCGAGGTTTAATCCGTGTCCGGATAACCAGACCAGGTCGTGACATTCCCAGCACTTTAAAAACATAAAAGTCTTTATCTCTGGTCATAAGGTCAGGCACTTAAAGATCAGCAGGGCATTGTTCAGACCCGCGATATGATCTCTTATATCCTGAAGGCTGGAATTTTCTCTCTCCGCGCCTGGTTGTTTTAGATGCCGACCGCGTCCTGGCGAGAGAGTCGTCATAATTTGCAATTTTCCCTTTGTAAGCGCACAGTGCCACATAATCTTTGTTGTCTATGATTTAGTAAATTTGCACCGCAGGCCTTTGGTTCCAGAGCAAAGTATCTCTTCAAGCTCGAGCGTCTGTGATCCTTGGCAGTCCGTAGCAACCGAAAGCCCTGAGGACATCATGAGCTGAGGGTAAATACGATCCAGAGCTGCCTTCGCTTCGCCACTCAGACATGATGGGTATATCGATACAGTATCTCATGCTTCCGGCCTGTCAGCCGCATCTCCTAACTAACGCAAGGTGAAATTAAAGGAGCTGTCACTCCAGTGGGGCCACTGTTTTAGGCCTGGGTTTGCTTTATTGCTTTGCTCTTACATCCTGACACAGTTTACCCACAGTGGTTAGGAAACAAACTCAACTATTCATTATGATTCATTTTGTTTTGTTCTCGTATAGCCACCACCATACACTGCTGTAACACAAAGTATTTTAAAATTGGCTTTCTACAGCATGTAGGTGGTTTGAGCACTGGTCAATGATGCAAACTATCACCTCGGCCAATCAGCTCTCTCTCTCTCTCTGTCAAGGCTCCCCGACTGCAAAAGGCAGGGATTTAAACTAGTGATGGGAAGTTTGAATCATTTTAGTGACTCGGTTCTTTGAATCTCGTTCGTCAAAATAAACTAATCTTTTTTTGAGTCATTTAGTTCATTTTGTTCTTTTGATAAGAAATAAAATAAAATGTTGCATTTTCAATAAAAAGACACCGCATACGTCTACATACACACATTTTGGCTATAGTTCCAGTAATGAAAATATTACAATGCAGCTAAGGACATATTATAATAAACAGAATCAGCAGCTCATCTCTCATATCTTCTGGTCAGAGTCGTTCGTTCTTTTGAATCTATTGCACTGCATAGCGTCTACGGGAGTCACGTGACAAAAGAACGAACGACGCGGAGTAGACGAGTCACTTAAAAAAATTAATCGCTCAATTCTGTTTCCTGTACATAACCTACGGGGGTTTTGCGATGATTTGCGCACCCAGTAGAAAATGAACGAATCACTCTCCGAGACGACTCGTTCTTCTGAGTCACGTTAAAGATTCGTTCCTAAAGAATGAATCGTTCATGAACGACCCATCACTAATTTAAGCTCACGATCTCCAGATGATAGGATGAGCTTGTTACTGCTGCGCCACTCAGAGGGCCAGTATTATATCTTTCTATAGTTGAAACATCTCAAATCTATCGGTAGAACTTTAGACTGAACTTTAGACTGGTAGTCGTGGTTTGCGTCATTGACCAGCGCTCAAACATCCTACATACTGATATGCTGAGCTTTCTCTGGGCACAGGGACGGGACGGATGCGTGGTATTCTAGCACTCTCACATCAAAAATGATGCCAGCCACTTGTTTGGAAAGATGCAATTGGTTGGAGAGACATGTGATAGCCTTCACCCTGCCTGTTGGTGGTTGTAGTCTTGATGTGGGTGTGACTAAATCTGAAAAATATGGGGAAAAAAACAATGATGAAATATCAAGTACTACATACTGAAACATGCAGTACAGTGGGTTCATGTTCACGTTCTACCCGAACATGGGAGCAAATTAAGACATTTTCCATGAAGGTTGTTTCTACAGCCGCCAAATGTTACCGTTTGACTTACGACGTTCCTATCAGGCTGTTCATACTCAATTTGCACATTTCTTTTTCTGGAACAGCTGCAAACTATGATGTGTTGCACTGGATTTCTAAATCTGTGTTAACTTGGAAATGTGACACATGAAACCCAAACAGCTGATATCAGTTTCAAAATAGCAGTTTTACTGTATGTTATCTGACTGGAACTCAGTTTTTATCAAAGACCACATCAGATACTGAAACAAAGCTACAGCCTGATTTCCGTGGTTCTGTCACTTTGATTCGAGAAACTGTATGTTGTTTTGCTAATTCAGCTAATATCAGTGTTAAGCACTGAAACTTGCTTTGACAGAATAATACTTGGTTTTATTTCAGCAAGCAAATGATTGGCGCACATTGTTGATGTAGTAAAGCATCTAATCAGTCGGAGATGAGACTGGGGATGAGAGATGATGTAACCAATCATAACACAGGAGGCGGGATTTATTGCTAAATATGCTAAGCTTGACGTAAGTTGGAGAGTCGTCTTCTCCTCTTTCTGGAAGACTAAATGCTTCATTTTGAACAGAACCACTTTGTGCATGTTAGGGAGAACATTGTTATATTCTGATTGAATGAGGTGAGCATGTAAATACACATCTGATCAGATCAGCGTCCATGTGAACAGTTAAACTGGAATCTCTAAAGTGAATCATGTCAATCGGATAGAAGGAATATCGTCCATGCAAGCGTAGCTAATGTTACTTGTGTTGGTTGTAACGTTAGCTACTAGCTATTGTGTTTTTTTATTTTATTTTATTTTATTTAAGGTCATCATTCAAAATGTAAGCATGACTGGACAATATCAGTCTTTTTTCCTTTATTAACTTTTACATTTAATTACAAAATCTGCGCTTGGCTCGCTAATTAAGCTTTTAGAAGGGCTGCGTTGTTTCGTTGTAATAACAGCCATTTAATCACATGTCTATTGCTGAAAACACATAATAGCAGAAGTAGTAATTGACTAATAACCGCTCAAGTCCTAGATTGCTGTCGGTCTATGCGAAGTTTTTAACGTTAATTTCAAAGCGGTTCTTCAGACGTCCCTGAAATTGTTCTGGTGTGCTTTAAAAAAGACTTCATTGAACGATCCTGGTTTGTGTAATGTTTGTTGCCTGACACGAGCTGTCGCTTTCACGTCCGCACCTCCCGTTTCACTTCTAATAGAAAATCTGCAGGAGCAACAAAAGGAACCCGGCAATCGGGGACGCACAAAGGTACGAGTGCAAAATAGAGGCGCAGATGTTTTACTGACAGACGCTAACAAACCGCTTGGGTCCACCAGTCTCTCTCTCTCTCTCTTTTTCTCGCCTACTCCCTTCCTCATTTTTTCATAAAACATACGATTTGACAGGGTTTTTTCCTCACGTCCTCACATCTTAAGAGAAACAAACGACTTTCTGATTTTTTTTTGCATTACGTCTTTCTCGCCTTCTAACCATCTCTCTGGAGATTTATCGTGAAGCAGAAAGGCATAGATCTAAAGCAACTTCAGATCTCTCTCTCTCTTTCGCTCTCAATCCCCCGAACCCGCGCTAACACCACATACACAGGTGTGTAAGACAGAGTTAATAAGTTGCGCCGTCAAAACATGAGGTGCGATTCTTTGCCGAATTAAGTTTTTCAGATATAAAACTGTCAAAAGTTGCCTCGGTGTTTAGCCAAGCTGCAGTAGTGTCTTTAGCAAAGCTTTTAGCTAATTACTTTTTTGGCGTTTTCTACAGATGGCATTGTGACTTTTTTTTTTCTAATCTAGGATCTTTTATGTGTTTTGAAGTGTGTGGAACCTTTCTCAGCCCAAACACACACTATGTGCTCTCTCTTCAGCTAGTTAACTTAACACTTACTGTATGCTAGGCAACTGGGGAGCATCAAAAACAATGCTAAGGATTTAGTTAGCTAGCTTGTCAACGTTTACGCATAATGTGAGGACAGTAAGACAAAACTGCTATATTATAACCACATTTACCTCAGACGTGTTGGTAATTTCCATTTAAAAAAAGACTACAGTCATTCTTAGCATCTAGAACTAGCTGAAATTCCTGAATTAAAACACAAAAAGCTTCAGGCTAGTTGTCTAAATTATTAGCATAAATAGGTTAGCTTGGGCACAGAGTGAGGACACAGAGACGTCGAAACTGAGGCACGGCTGTTGGGATTATAAACCGTTTCTTCAGACATGTTGCAAAAATGCTTGTAAAGACACATGCTAATTATGCTTAGCATCAGCAGCTGTTTAAACTTCAATCGTTTCCACATTATCTAATAAGTTATATGTTAGTTATTTAAAATAATTCGTTTAATTAGTTAGTTTAGTCCAAGGGACAACCTCCAGATCTGAAAAGCGAGTCCAACACGGAAGGGCTAAAATGTGCAGTTCCTCGACTGACCACTAGGCTGGCTCCAACAGTGAGTCAGTTCCCATAGACCCCAATGTTAAAATGCCCAACTTTCAACAACAGAAATGAATATGTCTGCCGTTCAGGACAGCTGTACGAGATGTGAATTTTTTTTATAACTCATCGCCCACCAGAGACTATGCAAAAAACTGGGCAAACTTTTCATGACGTCACCCATAGGTTTTCTGAAGAGCCTGTTTTGAAGCTCAACTGAGAGAACTCTGATCATCACCATCCCATCCTAGTAGGAACCGACCCCACCTGTCTAAACCCCGGTTAATTCATACGCGGGCAATTGGGCAACAGTTACCACTATATAGCTAAATTGATTGTAATTTAAATGCAAATGTTAATTTTAATTTTAATGTTAATTCATACCCTACACGTCATCCCATGTCAACTCCCACATTCCTCACGGTAACTTAAACTACAATGATTCCAGTTAGCCAAAGTGATGCATAGCAGACAGCTAGCGATGCGACACCTGCAATACAGCTGTCACTCAATTCGGCCATGCTCCTAATTATGCATAATTTTATAGCTTGATGTAATTTTAACTGATGAGTTACATACAGTAAATATATGAATGGGAAATCTAGCTACAGATCTTTTGTGCCAGTCTGCAAACTTCTATAAGAGTTTATGGAGATTGACTAGCTTTCTAGTGGTCATTCGAGGAACTGCATGTTTTGGCACTTCCACATTGGACTTACTTTTCAGAACTGGAGTTTGCCCCTTCGTCTAGTCACATGGTTCATATGATCGGTTAGGTTACATTTTGAAGCTTGGGTACAGAGTGACAGGAAAAATTACACACATTTGTCAGGGCTATTAATATTTAAACAGAAATGATAACGTAGAATTAACATCTAATCAAACACTGTGTCTTTCCATTTTTCAGTAAAGGATTTCAACTGAACTGGTTAGCTTTGACACCTGGTAAATATGTTACTAAGTAGTATGGTCTTATTTTGAAGAAAAAAGAAGATCGAGTAATAATGAGAGTGTGAAGAACGTGTCAGAAATATCAACATGTATCTCATACGTGTTGACAAATTACTGAAACAAGATTCATGTATGCTAAAATTACATATAATTTGCGTAAAAGCTATTCACACTCTGTGTCTTCATATGGTCCTCTAAAGGGTAGATACATTTTTTACAGCCTGTTTATATACAGTAGTAATTGTGATGGTAAAAATATGGTAAAACCAAGATTCTGTCTTTGTAAAAATGTGCTCTTGTAACAGCTTGTAAACTCGACTTTGAATGTCAGGAAAACTATTTAGCAATACAGCAATAGTCATCAGAGTAAAACGGCTACAGCTAACGTTAGCTTTTAGCATCTACAGTTGTTGTAAGTAGTTGTGTGTGAGATAAAGTTTGAGAAATTAGGAAGAAAGCTGAAAGAAAGTTTTTTGACTCGCCGTCAGGAACTGAAACCGGTGTTTGGTTCGAAAATGGTGACTTTAGACAGTCCAATGTTTTTGTTTTTATTTACAGTATTATTACATAGTATACATACTTTCCTATTACATAGTCCTGCAAATGAAGTATTATTCTGTAACATCTAAAACACTAAAAAGTTAATTCCCATACTTGGGTCTGGTTTTGGAAGCTGAACAACACCAGCAAAGACCAGATGCTAATAAAACCATTTCCCCGCATCCGTCCAGAAGCGAGACTGCTTTCTTTTGGCATTAATGCAAAATTCATCAGGCTGCTTTAGGTTAGGTGAAGCACCTACAGAGCCCAATGTGGTCTTGCTTTATCAGTCTGTGCACGTCCGAGCATGAAGCTATCTCCTCTTTCTGCACCTCTCCGCCACCTTGAACCCATCATCATATCTCTCTACCGCTTCATATAGCACTCCACTTCACGCTTATGTCCGGCATTCTGATTTATTAATGCTTCTCAACCTTGGATTTTTTTTTTTTTTTCTCGAGACATAGGCCCAGTCTGGAGGCCACCAGGTGAATAAGAAAAGAAAATGAGCAAACGATGAGGAGACGACGGGCTCGTTCAAGTCCATCCACGTCCCGGGTTCTTTTTTTCGGACTTTTTTTTTTTAAAAAGTGATAATTTCTTGGCACTTAATAAAAGGAATGCGTGCTAAGAGCAGGATAGATTCTGAAGATTGTCCACACGCTCGTTTAGCATTCCTGACATTCAAACCAAAATATAGAGCGAACAGACATGGCCACATTGAGGTTTGACGCCATCAGGACTCCGGTCCAGAGTTTGAAAAGTTCATTGTACAGAAGGGATTCAGATGATAATATCAATCCAGTCTGTTTTTGGAAATAATTCCCAGCAAGAATATTTGCTTGCCAATCATTGTGGTGATTTTAATTTGGTGACCTTACAGACGTTGGGACAACGTTGGTATTAGGCTGTTTTTAAAACTTAGAATGACTTTGATGAAGTGATGTCGGAACAATGCTGACCTCATGACGAAGGGATAACGTTGAACGGATTCTTCCGAACACATCGTTACAGAATGACTCCAAAGCCATTCTGGGACTCCAGTTGCTGCATGCTTAACAGCGGACCACTAGGGAACGGCTAATTGCCAAACTATTACATTGGAAAGCAGCCAAAAGCGGACATGATGCAGTTTGGACAGCAGGTTACAGTAGAGTCATTCGACGCACCTCATGGTAATACTTCTGAAAGAATATGAAACAGAGAGATAATATTGCAACAGTAAGAGATGCATGACATGAAGTTCACATGTGCGTGGGAAGCTGTTGTATCCGTCCCATCTCCAAACTGCAGTTAAACCCTGTTAGAAACTTAAGGGACCGTGGAAGTGGTCGGACGTCATGCGAATAGACGTTAGCTTGCAGCTTAAATGCGTTGAATCAACATAAACATTTTGTTGTATTGAGGTTGAAGTGAAATGTTGCGTTTGGGCCGTTGGTTCAACTTTATTTTAGTCAATGTCATTTTATCAGCATCATTCTAACTTTCAAAGACAACATCGCCCAGATAATGCCAACAGAATTATGACTGGCGCAGCCTGTTTCTGTGGACTCATCGTTGTAAATCAGTAGAGGTCAGGGCAAGACGTGACCTTTTCCGCTCTGGCGGAGACAAACATTTACCCAAGTGTCCAAACCCAGCTCCTACCTGCCCGTCCCAGATTTCCAAACCCTGTTAGAAACGTAGAAAAGCATGGATGTTGTCAGACATCATGTGAAAGGCAACTTAAATGCAAACTCACAACTTTACTTCCCATTTCCCGGAGTTATGGGACTCCTACAGTCATGGTTTCAGCTTCTCCAGTGAACTCAAAGCTTGGAAGGACGGATCAGCGATGGAAGTCGTCGTATACTCTGTGGGTTCTACTGTTATTTTTTTCTTTTTAAATGCTGCGCACAAGAGACTTAAAGCGAGACAGGTGACCTGCGAGTAAACAGTCTCACACTCGCCAAATCTGTAATTAAGACTAGCCCTCGTCGTCTTTTTATTATGACTTCATTTATTTGACAAGGTCCCTCTGACGTGCTCCTGCGAACGGCTGAACGTTTTCAGCATCCTAATAAGCGGAGTGATTTTCTCTGAAAGTCAAAACATTTGTTGCCTTTTATGCCGTTACGTCTGCCTGAGTTTCATATTTATGCAGCGGCGTGCGTGTCAGAGAGAAAGCGCGAACTCATCCGCGAGTCCATTGTCAGTCAGGGAGCGTGCCGCTGCCGTGGTGTTCATTCGTGTTTGTGCAAAGCAGCTGTTCTCGCTAAGCTGGCACGGACGTGCGGAAAAACCAGCGAGCGGATCGAGCACAAAACGCACAGCACGCAAACCGAAACCGTAATCCGATACTTCTTCAGCGATCCGCCAGGAAACAGGGTGAAGGGAACGTGATGAAAGTTTAAACAGATCAGGCACCTTTGTGGGAAGAAAACCGTTAAATCTGATTCTTGATTGTGGTTTGTCTGGAATGTTCCTGCACTCGTATTATAGTGTAAAGAAAGAAGAGGTTTGTTGACGCTTTTTGGAAGGAGTCTCCAGTGTCAGTCCTGAATGTTTGAGTTTTCGGGATGGAAAAGTCGTCTTTCTTTGTAGCAAGCTGTAATTTATGTTTAATTTACTTCAAGAGAAAGGGGGAAAAAATGAGTGCATATTAAACCGACAGATGTTTATAGCATCTCTAACGAAAGCGGTAAAACTAAGCTGTTTTGTGGACATAACATAGGAAACGGGTCAAAACAGCGCCCCCTAAGGCTCGCCATCAGGAATGATCTCGAACAGGAATAAAGCCTTAAAATTCTTTCACGTGATGTATTTCTCACGTCAGTTAAAATAAGATTTAAAGGAAACAGGATCGCACTTTTTTCACCAAAAACAAAAACATTCACCTTTATTTCACCTTGGCATAGAGTAATAAATATGCTTTCGCATAGCACATATATAAGAAAGGAAAAAAAAACAACTTATAGCATTGGTTTCTTTTTAATACACGTTTAAAATAGCTTAAACCTGATCAGCACATATGGCTTAATCACGTGACCTGGACTACACGCTCAGCATATTTACTAGCAAGTGAGAGCTACAGCGAGTCTCCGGTGAGATTTACTGCCAGCGGGAGCTATAAATCTTCCTCCAGGTTGAACCGTTCAGCATTACACACACACACACACACACACACATACAGTACAAAACACACACACACACACACACATTTGTGAATGGTACAGCCTGTTTCCCATGTTTTTTTTCCCATAATTGCACGCGATCGGAAGCAAACTCATGGTTGTAAATCAGTAGAGGTCAGGGCAGGACGTGACCTTTAACGCTCTGGCGGAGACAAACATTTACACAGGTTCCCAAACCCCGCTCGTACCTGCCCGTCACGCCTCGGCTTGGCTTGGCACGGCTCGGCTCGGCTCGGGCGCCTTTCCAGGACTGACCCCTTCCCAAGGGCGCTGGGAAAATTTTCACAGATCCCGAGCTTGACTTGATTATCTTGTGAGATTTTTGTGTTCGTTTGTTTCCCAGGAAGCTTTCTGGGGTTCCAGTGGTTTTGTGGTGAGGCATCGAGGAAGAGGAAGAAAAAAAAAAAAACCTGAATTTTTATCTCTTTTCATATGATTTGTTTTTCCATGGCCGTTTCCTCCCGATTGACTAAAAGTTTCTCCGTAGTTTTTGATGTTCTTTCCCACTGAAACGGAGAAATGATCATCCAGCATCCATTTGTAAAGGAAGAAACCCCACGGCTTGCCACATTAGACCTACCACGGCTTCACAGTTTTTCTCAATTTGCTTATTCAGTGCGACCCGATGCACGCACGCACACACACACACAGTAATGTGACCTTTATATTAATCTCTCAGAGCGATAAACCAGTACTGCCGAGTGGCTGCTCATTTTGTACTTCGAGCTCGTTCGCTCTGCGAAGCGCGACACACAATTCTCAATATGTCCTGACACGAGAATCATTGTAAGAACATTTCTGCCATTTGGCTAATACATGAAATCGTAAAAGTCGATGAGCTTCTGTCGTTTTTACTCAGTTGCACAAAATAAAAGGTCGCAAACAAGTTCAGTTTTGTTGAACAAGGAAGGTGAAGGAAAGCGACATGAGGTACCGTGTGAAATTCTGAGCCAGCTCTCATCGGTATTTCTTCATATTAAAGTCAATTAAATGATGTCAATTCAATTAATGATAAAACGGGAATGTTATATGATATTAATACCATGGTAATGTTATGTCTTTAGTGCCTAAAGATCTCATTTTTAAAATGTGGTGATTTATGTACAGCAGCGACCTCATTTCCCCTCTCGTCTGTTCCAAACACTCAGCCTTCAGCATCAAACTAATCACCTGCCCCATCACCTGTTATCATCTGCACCTGTTTCTCGTTGGTTCATGCCTTACACCGAAAATGGGAGCCGGAAAAAAGTCCTTCAGGAAACCTGGAGAACTACAGTATTCCCGGACACTGCATCAAAAATACAAGAAAGTTTGGCTCTTTGGAAGGAAAATATGAAGAAACAGGTGGTGGGGGGGTCAAGACTTTTGCACAGTCACTGCACTTTGAATGATATGATATGAATGGTGCTTCCAAAATGAGCCTGAAGTTTAAATTTGAACTACAGTGCAAAATCCAGCTGTTAACTTTTTCAAGAATATCTAAAGATCCAGGTCGACTTCCGGTTATGTTATTAGTCTTTACATGACAGTGTTAATAATGGTGTGATGGCAAGTGATGCAACTGAGGAAAAGGAAAAGCTGGAATAACATGAAATCCGATATTTTTTTCACTTTTCTATGTAATAACTGCAATTAGTTCCCATTTATCATTTGATCCTCATAGCCATGGTTTCGTCTTCTCCTGTCCCGCTGATAACCCTGATTAAAAAGCACCGCTCCGTCCGAAGGTAAGACGAAACTCCATCCTTCCCGCTGAGAAAGCAGGACCGGTCGTGCCTTTTCTTCTCTAATTGATATCGCGAGTCATTTTGTAACTGGATCTATTTGGAACTTATTAGACTCTCTCTAATTTGGATTTTTAATTAGCTGGATCGGATTCTGTTAAATGGAGAAAGCTTAGTAAGAAGACGTTAGCGTTCTCGGCTCAAATTGCGAATTAAATGTAGCACAATTAGCTCGTTCTGTTGATAAGAACCTTTGTTTTTCTTAAAAGCCTTTCAAACGAGGGATCTTTAATTCTTACAGAGAACTCGGTAAGAAGATCCGGATAGAGAGGTTAACCAACAAATGGTGGAGAATGATTACTTAGTTAATTTTGGAAAAAAGAAGCACGTGGTCAACGTTCTTCTGAGCAGCCCTAGGATATCCAAGCCGTAAAAAACCCACTCTTCATAATGGGTTCCTCAAAGGTTCTTCAATCAGATGGAAGTGTGGGATCTTTAAATAAATGTGGTATTACTATTTCCATGGAGCAATGTCGTGTGTTTATGTGGTGATGGTGGGAGGGGTGTCTCATTTGTTGGTATACTCTTATCAATCTCAAAAGAAACCTCAGTTCCTCTAAGGTTCTCATGTCTGAAGGAGCTTTCATTCCAAATGGCCCGGCCCGAGAACCCTGCTAGATGGAAAGTATTCGATAATATTAGTGGTAGAAACTTTTTATTTCTCATGATTAATAGAGGAATAGTCTTCTTGACTTTTTTTCGTTTATCTCTGCTGCGGTCTGCAGGCGGGAGGTCATGTGTGGTTCAGCTTCTCTTATCTAGTTTCCTGAAATAATAACAATGAAAAGTTGTTTGTTTTTCGGTACCAGTCAGCTGGTTTTGATTGACTTCAAAACACAGAAGCAAATTTCCCAGTGTAATTTGTACGCTTTGTATCTCTTTGCGGCGATTTGAAATCTTGCTGTCCATAATGACACGGTTTCCAATTTCTGGCGTCCTACTGTAATTGGAGACTTGAACAAATCCCAGTTTTTGTTTTTTTTTCTCTCAGTTTCTTCGAACTAGAGACAATTTCTGGAGAAACTGTGAAGTAGAGGTGTACAGATGCATCAGTTTTTCCTGGTCGAAATGTTGAAATGGGCTTATTGGTGGGCCATAGGGTTCCTGAGATGGTGTGTGTGTGTGTGTGTGTGTGTGTGTGTGTGTGTGTGTGTGTGTGTGTGTGTGTGAAGGACGCGGGCGTGTTTTGGCCTGGTTGTCTTAGCAACACCTGTGGCTACATGTCTTACTCACCTACTGATAATGTAACCCGACACCAAAATGAACGTGAAAATCCGTTTTCCGTCGGGTCCCAAACAACCCTTGATAGCTTCCAAACGGTTCGACCAATCTTCTCAGTTTAAAGCTGATTAAACCTGTTTTGATGTACATTTTGTGGGTGTGTGCGTACAAAATTGAGCCTGCACCCGAGAGAGAGAGATTCGTAGGGTGTTTTTTTTTTTTTGCTGAATCAGAAAAGTTCCCCCTCTAGAAACCCCATTATAGTCTATGGAGTGATTTCAGCAGTGGATTCAAGGCCATTTTTTATAAAAAAATTTTGAAGGGGTTAATTACTTTTGATCGACATGGTTGTATTGATCGTGCCAAATTGAAGGCGCTCCCCTGAGGGCATCCCTGCTGAATAGATTGCCATTAACATACTGTTTAACAAGGTGGTTAAGGACACAAATACTGTATGAACGTAATCCTTTAACGTTCTACACTACAACAACAACAACAGCGCTTCCCTATGAGTAAGGGTTTACAGTAAGCAACATGTTTTTCCGTCTGCGGTTTGGGACGCAGCCCACACCGCTGCAGCTGTGTAGCCAGAGGTGTAAAACCGATAGTGTGGGTTAAAGAGAAGACGAGAGATGGTACAGTAGCGAGTGGGTTTCAGTCTTTGTGCATCTGCATCCTGAAGCCAAGCGCGCGGTTTCAGGGCAGAGTGCGTGGTTTAGGACGCGGCCCTTTCAGGATCACTCGACGTCATCGAAAGAGCGTTTAAGCACCAGTGGACGTTTGTTTTAAAATGGTAATTCGGTTCCTGGCGTCATTAAGTCGAGCCGTGTCGTATGGAGGGTTGAGGTGAGGGTGAAGCGGGTGGGTGGTGACGGGGGCTCCGAGCGTGCAGACATAATTAAAAGTTCAATCACTCTTTCTCGCTGTAATTCTGCATGAGATTGGGCTTAGCCTTTTGACCTTTAATTAGACCAACAGCGCACCATTAAACTGGGGAAAGCAACTGATTAACGAATCAGTCAAGATAACTGCTTATGGTTTTATTAGTATTATTATTATTATTATTATTATTATTATTGTAATAAAAGATGTCGCTTTTGTACTGAGCGAGGGAAAATTTCTACCTTCACTCAGAGCTCAGCCTTCACAAAGCATTCAGTCATCACTCAAAGAAGCTGCAGCATATTCCGCTGTCATCCTTCATCGGTGCGAGTATTTACCATCTGCTTCATCAGCACGAATGTCGAAATATCGATACAGGCAGTAAGACTAATATTTTTCGTCTGGAGCTTGTCTCAGCGCTAAGCGTATTTAACCTGTTTAAAGATGCTGTTTGCTTATTAGTTATCGTCTTATCATGAGCGTAATCTCAACTTCTCGCCGTATAACTGTTTATCTTCTAAGCTTTACTAATGTTGATACTGTACACTGAGTGGTGCGGCTTCTCCGCCTGACTGTCTGGATAAAACCTTTGTGGATTACCTGCCTGTCAGACATACTGAAGGTGGCGTGGCCTGCGTGTGTATCAGACATACTGAAGGAGGTGTGGCTTAAGTGTATCAGATGTACAGAAGAAGGCGTGGCCTGTGAGTCAGACATACTGACGAAGGCGTGGCCTGCGTGTGTCAGACGTACTGAAGGAGGCGTGGCCTAAGTGTATCAGACGTACAGAAGGAGGCGTGGCCTGTGTGTGTCAGACATACTGACGAAGGCGTGGCCTGCGTGTGTCAGACGTACTGAAGGAGGCGTGGACTGTGTGTGTGTCAGACATACTGACGAAGGCGTGGCCTGCGTGTGTCAGACATACTGACGAAGGCGTGGCCTGCGTGTGTCAGATGTACAGAAGGAGGCGTGCCCTGTGTATATCAGACGTACTGAAGGAGGCGTGGCCTGCGTGTGTCAGACATACAGAAGTAGGCGTGGCCTGTGTATATCAGACGTACTGAAGGAGGCGTGGCCTGTGTATATCAGACATACTGAAGGAGGCGTGGCCTGTGTATATCAGACATACTGAAGGAGGCGTGGCCTGTGTGTGTATGAGATGTACAGAAGGAGGTGTGGCCTGTGTATTAAACATGGTGAAGGAGGTGCGGCCTGTGTGCCTGTGAAATAAACTGAAAGAAGCGTGGCGTGTCTGACTGCATATTTCAGTGCATGTTTCAGACATAATAAAGGAGGCGTGGCCTGTGTGTCAGTCTAAGTGCACCAGGTGTGATTTCTATCTATCTGTCCATCAGCTTACAGAAAGAGGTGTAGGTTCGATGTCTAATTAAAGAGAGGGATGTCAGTCAATCTAAGTAAAGAAGGTGTGGTGTCATGAAGGGGGCGTGGCCTCTGTCCCCTTATGTTTCTAAGATTTTATTGAGGAGTGTAGAGTAAGTCCTCAGACTGAGAGCACAACGTCTCGTCTTACAGAATGAACAACTGGCAAAATGCAAAATATTAAAATGTTAGTGTCTGGTGTTCGTGCTGTACAAAGACTTGGCGCCCGCTGCTTCAGGTGAGATATGTTCTCACGCCTCATCTGGAAAAGCGAAAATCATGCTTAAAATGAAATGGAATTCAATCATCATTATTCTTTGTCTGGGCCGAAACAGATTGCTGTGCCAGGGCTCTTAATTAAACAAAAAGACGAATACACTGACCTTTTCTAAACACATTTAGAAAGAAAAAACACGCTAACCAATTTGTGAAGTTCTTAATTACTTGTGCGGAGCGTCTCCTGAGGATTTAGAGTGGCGTGTTGATTAATCTCACGGCCTGGACTCGTCATTTCTCACCAATGAGTCTGCGTAGGAGTGATGTGTCTCTGTCTATCTGTCCATCCATCCATCCGTCCATTCATCACTGTTCAACCATCCGTATCTATCTATCTATCTATCTATCTATCTATCTATCTATCTAGATAGATTTAACTAATTACCCACTTATCTATTGATTTAGCATCCATTCATCCATCCATCTATAACAATCAACAATCTGTCATTCTGTCTATCCATCCATTTATCAATCATCCATCAATCCATCTTTTCATCCATTCATCCATCTACAGTATGTATTATCCATCAATTTATTCATCTACTGATCCACCTAAGGCGGCACGGTGGTGTAGTGGTCAGCACTGTCGCCTTGCACCTCCAGGGTCTGGGTTCGATTCCCGTCTCTGCCCGTTCTTAGTGGGTTTCCTCCGTGTACTCCAGTTTCCTCCCACAGTCCAAAGACATGTAGGTTAGGATAAATTGCCTATAGTGTGTGAATGAGAGTGTGAGTGTGTGTGTGTGTGCGTGCCCTGTGATGGATTGGCACCCTGTCCAGGGTGTACCCCGCCTCGTACCCTAAGCCTCCTGAGATAGGCTCCAGGCCCCCCGCGACCCTGAATACAGGATAAAGCGGTATAGACGGTATATAACTTTCTCCTTTCAGATCAATAAAAAAAAAATCCATCCATCTTCTACCTATGATCAATAATGTAAAGGTGTACATGGACACACTCAGTATGTACCGGTGAAAAGGAAAGTGGCACTGAACCAAGTGCCCAAGACACACATGCATACACACACACACACACACACAGCAACATTCAACCATGTGGTTCATTTCTTTACAAAGTAAAAAGTGTCGTATCCTGAAGCAGCCCCAGGTTGTTTCTGTGTGGTTCCACACACCGGGCCAAGCAGGAGCGCGTGTCTGTTTGTCAAGATCCGTCTGTTTTCCCCCCAAAAATAACGCACTTGGAAGAAGGAGCGAGGCGAGACAATCTGTTTGGCTCCGTCCGAATGGAAAGCGGTGTAATGGTGCTGAGAAGAGCCGAGCTGAAGGGGAGCAGATTTTTTTTTTTTTTTTTTTTCCCTTTTGGCATGATGTATATACACAGGGTTTTTAATTCAATCCATGTTTTGGCATCAAACCCAAGTGCAATGGTGCTAATTAGATTTAAAACTTTTCCTGATTTTTTTTTTCTTGTTTTGTGTGTGTGTGAGTATAGACGGGGGGGAAAAAAGGCATGTTTTCCCCTCCATCAGCAGGATGATGTAATTGAATCCTCTGTTCATCGCAGCTCTCATTGCCGGAGACATTAATTGGCCGATTGAAGCCATGCCAAACCCTGGACGCCGCTGTTTAACAGACGGACAAGAGGACGGCACGATTCTCATGCGCGTCACGCCGAGGCCGCCGTTCAGAACATATTACCGGAGTAATGAAACATTTAGTATCTCTCACGTCACGCTCCGATAGAACGCTTCCGTATTTCCACCGGTGAAAATCGCAAAGTGGAAACGTATAAGATGTGCTGCCGTGATATCCGTATCCCTCTGAGTGGAACATGCACATTTCCTTTCAACTCTAATGCATTCCGTTATCATTACCATATTCTTCTGCTTTGTGCGTGCGTGCGTGCGTGTGTGTGTGTGTGTGTGTGGCTCGCCAACTTTTAATCACAACTTTGTCTCATTTCCTCCAGCGTTCCCAGTGTACCCATATTCAAGTATTTATACATTTATATATTTATATATTTATAACTCCCGCGATTGCGAGCAGTCGCGCTGTTTTCCGCACGATTCAGACGTTTGCGCGTGCGAAGATCCATCAATTATGCAAAACAAAATCATATTCAAAACCCAAATCGTATCTCTCCGATACAATTCCATCACTCTAGCGTGTTTAATAGAAGTCAGAGGAATCGTCTCCTGATTAGCTGAAAGGACCGGGGACGATAAGAGAGCGCGCAGAATGCGGTATTAATTGGGTTATTATTCCACGTTCGTCATTAAGAGATAACGTTTTTATCAGTTTCAGAGATTCTTTTTTTTTTTTTCTGCGTATGTATTCTGAATGAATCTGTTACATTTCTGCATGTTTTGTGTGTTCATTAAAGAGAAAGAAAAAAAAAAAGGTACAGACTGGAGGACGTATGTTTATGGTGCGAATAAAACGTGGCGGACGTCTTTAGGTTTTAACGCACTCACTTTTCATTCTCTGACAAGATTTTATTCTTTTTCTTACACTTAAATCTCGGATCTGTTCCCAGAAACGCAACATTGTTCAATGTCCGATTTAGACAATAAAATCAAATAAATGTAAAAAAAAATAAAGATAAAACTACCTTATATGGACGTTCTTTCAGTGTGTTTTGATGAGGGCGGCTTCAGACATCGAACTGTGTGTTCGGATACGTAGAGTCACGTGGAGACAAAGTCTTGATTACTTGAAAATGTGTAAACGTCACCACCACCTGATTACGGGAATGACATCGCGGAAATGACGGACGTAAAAATTCTATAAAATAAAAATATATGTAGAACAATATTTCTATCTGCAATATATATATCCATTTATTAATCAATCCACCTCCATCTATCTATCTATCTATCTATCTATCTATCTATCTATCTATCTATCTATCTATCTATCTATCTATCTATCTA
>JAQQZT010000008.1:23476443-23496443 GCA_030068275.1 Clarias platycephalus | reverse complement strand
AGCCTGGACCTGAGCGACAGAAGCAGCCGCAGGTTATAACACTGCTAATAGAGGCCCGTACAGCCGGAGTGATGGGTGCAGCAGGGTTCTCATCAGATCACATGACCTTTTTCTACAGCTCCACAGTCCACTGTTTATCCTCCCTCGCGTTTTTTTGTTTTTTCCCCAGATTAGCCTCACTGATTCTTATTGCTACACAGCTGTTTAGTCTCCTCAGTTGTTGTCTTTGCTCGATGCAGGACAATAATTTGACTCTGCTGAAACAGAGGAAGATATTTATCATGAGCACAGGATGATGATCTTCTCACATGGGTGTTTAAGAAACGAGAAGGTTAAACAACTTGTTTCCAGCGGTATCGGATTAGTCGCTGCAGTAATTATCCAAAGCAGGTCTTTTAACTGTTTGTGTACTATTTATTAAAACATAGTAATGGAAAAAAAAAAAAGATTAAAAGATTAAGATTAAAGATTAAAGGGTTAATAAAAAATGAATCACACATTTTTTTAAATAACAGTCTGTACATTGTATTAGAATTTAAACATAAATAAATAATTAAATAAACTGAGGTCTAGACGTCTGGGAGTGTATGAAAAGTCTGGACGGTAAACAGAAAGTTTAAGCAAAAATAAATAAATAAATTGACTAAACGTGTCTAATTAATTGTTGCTCAGTGGTCATCTCCTACCCAGCCAGACGAGGGCGCTAGTGAGCTCAAGTATGCAGAAGTGGGCGGATAGCGCTCTCCTCTGCATGTGTTACACTGCACTTGTAGGAAATATAAGCGGGATGGGATTCAGAGCAGCATACGACACACACACACACACACACACACACACACACACACACACGCAACCTCGAGCTCAGGAACTGAGCCGCCATGCAGCACAGGTCTTTACTTTTTTATCCGCAAAATATGTTCCTCTAGTTGAACATATGGCCCTGTAGAACAGTTCGGGCGTCTGAGAGAGAGAGAGAGAGAGAGAGAGAGAACATAAGCCGGGTTTATCATGTCTGCTTTCAACGCTTCATTTCAATCTCCCTTTGTGATGCTACAGACGACTCGACCGTGTTTGTGTGTGTGTGTGTGTGTGGAGGGCAGGTGGACCCAATCAGGCAGTTAAATCAAACGTAAAAGGGGATCGACGCAGGGGCCAGATGAGACGGCCCGCGCGGTGTAAAGCGGCGTGTGTGTCGCGAGCGCGCGCGTGTCAACGGGTCGCAACATCTGCATGCGGAATTGAACAATCGAATCAGGAGACACCAGGGAGGCGAGGATCATGCAGGTTGCTCTTTCCCTTTGTGTGTGTGAGTGTGTGTGAGTGTGTGCGAAGGCACGGCTTGGTGCAAGTCAGGTGTGTGTCGGAATTAATCGTGTCCATCACGGTGGAGAAGCGAAACCTTTATTTTTTTTTGTCAACACGTCAGAAACGTTAAACCTATTCGACCATTTTATGTAAGAAGAAGAAGAAGAAGAAGGAAAAAAAATTCCTTTTTTTTTTCCCCCTTGTTCATTTTGTGTGTTTTTGAGAACATTTGACGTGCGTAATTGCTGTGACAGACAGACCCATTTACAAGGTCATTGTGTGAGAACGGTTGAAAGGCTGCCAATCAACAGCCCGAGCGGCGACGTGTCGAACCGTTCGCTTTCTGATGGACGTGCGTATGTGTGTGTGTGTGTGTTTTTTTTTCCCGTTTTCACGGATCTTGATGACGTCCCGAGGGAATTACGTGAACCAAATAGCATCATGGTACGACTGTAATTCCCGAGCCGTTCATTAAATATTATTGCGTTTATAAGACCTCTGTCGCGCTGCGTCACGACTCGTGTTAATCAGGACGGATAATAAACATCATCTCACAGACAGATAGTGGACTTTATGCTCCTCAAGTTCTCAGGTTTCTCACCTTCTCCCATCATCAACATCTGGAGCGGGCGAGCGCCACCCCGAGCGCCACCCCGAGCGCAAAACGTCTGTGTTGTATGGCACACACAGGACGCTCTCAATCTGCGTTAGATCGGATCGCGCCTAAATGCATAACTGAATCATTCATCATGTTTCCTTGCATGCACTCACACACACACACACACACTTGTGAGTTCTCCTCTTTTCCCACCGGCTGCTATTTGTAAACCGGGCTCAGTCGCTGTGCCCCAAATAAACTGACCTGATTTGATTTCCACTAGAAGCCTCGCTCCCTCTGTGGCGGCTGTTGGGAGTTTTCTCACACACACACACACACACACACACACTTACACACACTTACACACAGACACATACTCCTATACGCTGCCTGTTGTTTCCCTCTGCGGACCCGAGCGTTTGCTCTGGTGTGATGATGGAGTTGGTGAGTCTGCCAACATAAACAACATGTTGGCGTCCGTCCTAAATAAAAAGGCAAGACAGCATTCGGATGTATTATTAACGTAAATGTACATAGGGGCAAAAGAATGTGCACCCTAAAAAGGACGGAAGGAAGTGATTAATGGCAGTAATGTCAGGTGTGTGTGGGTTGTGTATTGGGTTGAAATGTTTTAAAGACGTGCGGCGGACTGGCTCTTGCTTTTATTTCGTCCCAACAGCCATCTACAAGCAAGTCACATGACAGCTACCTGGAGAACGACGGGGCGAATGCGCGCTCCCTCCGAATTTTATTAATCTCTTTAGAGGAAGCGAGATAACTCACATACAGTGAAGAGCTTTATTACTCGGCGAGAGCGTGTTAGCGTCGAATGTACAGTGCTGTACTATAGTCTGTCTGAGCCACCTGTCGACTCTTCAGATTTTGCTCCCAGACTTTCTTGTATTTTTAATGAAGTCTTGAGGAAAAGCTCCCCAGGCTTCCTGAACGACTCTCATTCTCATTTTGTTTATTTTTTGTTTGTTTCTGAAGCCACACAGGGACTTACTGTATGAGTCAAGAATAAAAAAAACAGGGGCTGTCGATATTAATGCGTTAATACAGTACATGCAGATTAAACTAGAAATTCGAACGCAGTTTGACCCTAATGGCTTCCCACAATCACAGCTGTGTGTGTGTGTGTGTGTGTGTGATTACAGCACGGATAATATGACGACTGAGGAAACATCAGCAGGTTTCATTATAAGAAGCTTCTAGATGGAAGTTTGGATAGAAAACATAGTTTTTACAAGAATACATGAACTGTAAGAGGTGTGAGTGGCGGCTCGGCCGGCTTCAGCTCCGTGTTGCTGATTTTCGAATCTGAGGATCCGGGTTCGAGCCCCGCTATTGGTTGGGTGCCACACCCCATAATCCCACCCACTACATGCAGGACCGCTCCCATTTGAGAGATTATGATTTAACATTTTTGAAATGTTAACATTTGAGATATTATAAAACTGCATAATCTTGTTTCCTCTAACCAGTTTGTCGTGCATTTCTTTATTCCAACACCGTACACATTTATAGTACAAGTAAATCTTTAAAAGCATGTAAAAATTGTGATTAAGCATCGTGATTAATCATCGTGGTGATTAATCGTGGTCTGTTCCAACCACTCAGCATTCAGCATCAGCAGTAAGTAACCTAATTACCGGCCTGATCATCTGCACCTGTTTCTCACTGGTCCATACAGTATGTTTGATGGTTTTTTATAGTCATAGTCTGTGTTTAATCACGATGATTAATCACGATGATTAATCACGATTAATCACCATGATGATTAATCGCGATGATCAATCACAATGATTAATCACGATTAATCGCGATGATCGATCACGATTAACCACGATGATTAATCGTGATTAATCATCATGGTGATTAATCGTGATTAATCATCGTGATTAATCATCGTGATTAAACACAGACTGTGATTAACTAGATTAAAATTTTTAATCGATTGACAACACTAAAAAAAAAACATCAAACATACTGTATGGACCAGTGAGAAACAGGTGCAGATGATCAGGCTGGTAATTAGGTTACTTACTGCTGATGCTGAATGCTGAGTGGTTGGAACAGACGGGAGGGGAAATGAGGTCGCTGCTGAGGTTGTTACATTAACGAGCGTTTTTTTTATTTATTGTATCTTTAGTCACAGTAAATCTTCACTTTAATCTACATCAGGTAATTTCATTTAGTATGAAGAAACGCGGGGGGGGGGGGGGGATGGGGGTGTCAAGACTTTTGCACGGTACTGTAGATTTTGGAAAAGCCACACGGACGTTGGGAAATCTGGAAAGACTGGTTCATTTTGGGCGTTTTTGACATTCATTTCGTGCACTAAGACACGAAGGAGAGAACTCTAGGGTTTGCTGTAATCACCCCCGCATCGATACGACTCCACTTTTTATCCGGTATTAGACTAACAGCCAGAGCTTTTTACATCGTTTCAGAGGAACGGAAAAACCATTCACTGGAAACAGTTTCCACCCCTGGACGCTCGTTCCTTTCTGACCGAACAAAAGGGCGACGTCGCGCCAAGCAGGGGAGATCAGCAGCGTCGTCGAGCACTTTTCCCTTTTCCCGCCATTGTTCGGGGCCCAAATCGCAGCTGCTCTTTGTTAGATAAATAACAAACACGCCTGTGTCCTGAAGTGATAAGTGGCCATCATTGATCTCCATCTCTGGTCGGTTAGGTCTAATTCCTCTTCGCTGTGCTTTCAGCGGGCGCCATATGGCGAGGCTTTCGACGCCACCTGCCTCTGGGATAACGGGAGTCGTTAAAGGAGAAGATGAAGTGTGTCTCACGCCTTCCCGGATCACCAGTCATCTTTTTTTTTTGTTTTTATTTAGTTTTCTTTATCTATTCTTTTATTTTTTTATTTTTTTTTTTTTTAAGGCAGCACCAGACTGAAGACGCTCGCTGGCGTAGACTCGTGTAGACGAGGTCGATTTAATAAACGCACCAGGCGCTTTAGAGTTCCGGTATGAGCGATTCGCTCCGAGCCGCCGTGCGTCTTTATTAAAGTCCCCGCTTTGAAATTTGTGTTGAAAGTATTGAATTTATGCCACTTCTTGTAAGATTAGTGTGTTAAAAAACAAACAAAAAATAAATAAATAAATAAAAATGGCCTTCAAGGTAGCACCCGGGATGTGATATCTCAGCACAAATCATCCGAACGCTGAAGTGCCTTTTAATTTCGCAACGTCTCCACTTGAAAAACGTTGCCTCGGAACAGATAAAATGATGACGGATGGATTCCTCCTCCTCCTCCTCCTCCTCCTCCTCCTCCTCGTCCCTCTTCCTTCGCTCTCTTTCTCATTCTGTGTAAACCTTATCCGACAGCATCAGAGCCACGCCGGAACCTGAAACAGAGCGATTGATGTGGATGAGGAGGGAAAATAAAAACGCTGATCTGTTAGTTTTTTCATCATCGCTTCTTTTGTGTAGCGGTTCGGGAGTTATTTTTCTCGCTTTGGTCCGGAATGCAATTATCTATTTTCTTTCTTTCTTTTTTTTTTTTTTTTTATGAAAAAGACATGTTTGCTAACACTGCGATTCCCGAAGCTCTTGACCTCTCAAGTGTTGAAAAAAAATAAATAAATTGTTTTGTATATACAGTAGAAGAGAATGTTGCGTTCCAATCTGATCTGCATCTTATAAGATGACAAGTGCAATACTTGAGTTTTTCTCTTTCTTTTAGCTAAAAAAAAACTCTATATACTGTATGTTGTAGAATGTAACATTGAGCTGGAGGTGAAGTGAAAATGAATTGTACGGTTAATTACTTCTTTCAGAAACATGCATTCGAAAAACATCTGTGGTGCCTTTATTTATTTATTTTTTAAATACTTACATTTAAACTCCGATCTCAGAAATATGTGGGATTAACACAATGTCAATTAAGGTCAAACTGACACACACACGCAAGCGTAAGTTAAAGTGATGCAGTTCATGGACACGAGCACGTGGATGCCGATGTCTGGTTTAAACCTACGGAGGGTCTCCATGGTGCTCCGTGATCCCAGAGAGCTCCCTTCCAGTAGCATAGAGACTGGGTGTCCTTGAGGCGATGAGTCAGTAAGTAGAAAGCGTGTGCGGTCAGATCGGTGTTTTTTCACAAGCTTCCGTTCGGATCCGTGTATCGAAATCGGCTCCGGGTGAAACGGCAGCCGCGTGGAGTCAGGGGTCGCTGTCCGAGGTGCTGAATCCATTAACCCTCATTTATTTGTGCATGCGCTGTACCTCCTGTTGCTTGTAAACCAGCTCTGATATCTAACACCAAGCAGAGGGGGAAAAGGAAAGCTGCTGGTGTTTAATCTTAGTCTTTCCTTTTCTACGTCAACTAGTCAACTTGCCAGAAACCGCATTGTGCTTCAGTGCTTGTTTATGGAAGATGAGTAGAATTTGGTTAAACGCGATACGTCATTTGTCCAAAAAGGAAAAAAGTCCATGCATGATGAGATCCTAAAGGTTCACTGGAGGGGCTTCAGCTCACGGTAGATAATTTGGAATTCTGTTTGTCTGGGGACGAGACTGATTTAAAAAAATGTTATTCAAACATTATTGAAAGAAATTAAATATAAAAAAGTGCTCAGTTAAATTGGCTTTCAGTTGGCAATCATTTATAATAATGATAAATATTATTATTATTATTATTTTTATTATTATAAATGGGAATAATTTTTTTTATTATTATTAACAGACAAAGATGTATTTCTATGTAGATCTATGAAAAGGTACAGTACGACTCCACATCTCCATCACAAGCCATGCATTTGCACCATCGTTGAACCCAACTCTCCGAACCCTGTTTGTCTCAGTCGATGATCTCACACTGCGTGATTTGTCTTCAGTCATGGTTTCTCTTGGTTTCTTTAAACTTCATCCATCTGTACGCATCGCTCTCGTCATCTCTGTAAACATTCTGTATCGCACTGGGAGACCGTCAACTCCGACAAAGGGGGGAATTTCAAGCAGGATTCGAGAGTCGGCTTCAAAAATGGGGCGGATGCACGCCTTGTGATGGAGACTACGTTGAGAGGTGATGTCGTCTAAAGAGAGAGTTCCTCTGCCAACATGTGCAGTTTGAACCACCTACTGTACTTCAGGTAATAAAAAAAGTTGCGCCAGCTGTTTCGAATTACTTTCGGTACAGCCCTCGTAATAATAATATCATTAATAATCATAATAATCATAATAATAATAATAGTATAACGTATTTAACTTGTATGTCGCCTTTCACAAACCCAAGGTTGTGTAACGATTTCAGAAGCGGAAACCCGGTCGAATTAAAAGAAAGAAAATGAAAAAGATGCTTTAGGAAAACCACGAAGGGCACCCGAGGGCCATTTTTAAATGGAATCAATTTCAGCTGAAAACTTTTTGCTTCAGCAGTGTAATTTTTCTATTTCTATCAAGTTCAGTTTCTTTGCAAAAGTGTCCTTGGGTCCTGGATAAATGCAAAACTAAATACACAAAATATATAAAAACAGTAAATAGGCATAAAAATAGAGGTCGCGCCGGAATCCATATCCATATTATTGTTGATCTTCGCCTTAATTACTTTTTTCAGCTATATGATTAACCAACAAAATGGTTTCTTTCCTTCATTATTCTCCTTTAACCAAAATCATTTTTGGATTTTTTCAAATTCTTTTTGACGAGCACCGGCACAGCCCTCGGCCCATCTGAACCCCCGCTTATCAGGGCCAAGGAACTGTTTGTGGATTTGAGGATTTGATTTGTGGGCTGTTCTGGTGGACCTAACGAGCGTTATTGGAACAGGAAAGCTGGAGGAAGGACAATCGCGTAATTACTGCTTGGGTTTCCAGATTAGACCATCAGTGGCTGTTTGAGCTCTGGGTGTTTGAGCCAAATCCACTCAGAAGCCCAGGGAACATATTAAAAGGAATCTAATGAAGGTTTTAGCCTGGATGCTTTCGAATTATATGTAGATCATTGACAATCTTGCCATCTTGGTGGCTAATCACGGTGCGTGACCATCGCGAAGGCATCGTTCTCCATCGTGTCATGTACATGTACAGTAATGATAATGCTGGGGGAAAAAACATTTGATTGACAGCTTCATCTTTTAGCAACTTGATGGGGTCTCCATGGCAACAGCGAACAGTAGGTTAGATGGTCTGATTATTGCCCCAAGGGTTTTCCAGGGAGCCAAAATGGCTCTTATACAGTATGATGCTGTTCGATGGCACTAGAGTTGTAATGAGGGGTCATGGTGAGTCACGTGTGGTTGATCCATCGAAGCTTTTTTACTCAATTAAAATCCTTACGCTAGTCTTTTTATATCAATCTATATTCAATTCCAGGCTCCATTTTTCTACCACGGTCAAAACCTCGAATGTGTGGTGTACAGCAAGCTTTCGGGTTTCATTGCTACCTTTGGTGCCGCTCCTAGCATGTTCCTAGCGACTAAACCGTACGACTTTGTGATTGTCACCAGTAGCAATTTTACCAGTAGGATCTTTTATATCTTATATCTCTTATATCTGAGGGAATATTCACATTAGCGCCCTGGGATCTTCTGAGAGGAGACCTGAACCCCACCAAGCTTTTGGGTTCCAAGCTAGCGTGTTCCCCTAGCTACAAAACCGTACGATTTTTACGTGGATGGCTAAGGGCATATAACAGGGCTCTGGCATCGTTTCTGAGAACACTTCTGGTTCATTTTGCTCAGTGAGAACACAATCGTTCCACGCCCAGGTACAGATCAATTGCGCCTAATGTGAAACCACCCTAAACCTTACACAGAATAGTTAAAACAGCTTCAGTTCCGTATCCAGACATAATTCACTTTCATAAAAAGATTTCTTATCATGTGAATGTACTGTACGTTTGGCCCCTTAGCGCCATTTGCCTGATAGCTCATAATGTAGATACATATATATATATATTTATATATTTTTTAAAAAGCACCCAATGGCCCAGAAAGTAAATTCAGTGCTCCACTGTACTGTAGGAGTTGAGCTGCTTGATCTGGTGTCTGAAAGTGCAAGGCTAAAGTTTTCCCACTGCACCTGGATGCTAGTTAATCAGAGAACGCTGCTGCTGGGAATACACAGGGGATGATGTATTTGTGATGCAACCTCGGTACAATTTCCAAACTAATCTACAGGATAAACACGATGAGAATACTGTATCTGTGTGTAGAAAGTGAAACCCCGGTGATTCTCAATTCCGATCGGTGTGGATCGTGTTTCTATAACAACAGACCCTCATCATTTGAATAGTAACGGATTTACTTTAGAGTCACGTCAGACTAGTTAAAACGCGTGTAGTCGATATAGTGACGTTTACAGTGTTGGCTGCAGTTTACGGTATATATTTAGATCAGGACTCATTGATGTCAATACCGCGATAACTTCTGATTATTTCCCGATCCCAGCACGACCTTGAGTGGTTTATTATTTTGCTTTTATTTTCACACAATGTTCAAGTTTACTTAAGCTTTAAAAAAAAAAAAAACAGAGAGAGAGAGAGAGAGAATAAGCGTCAGAGAAAATGAGCTTCGCTCCGAACAAACGAATGCCATTTCCAAGCGATTTGCTCATGAAGAATGTGCAGATAAAAGGTCGTGGTTAAATTAGCCTGTCCTCGCTTCGCTAATGTTGCGTTAACTGGCGGAGTCGCTTCTGTGTATTCGTGCATTCAGTGTGTGTGTGTGTAGTGTAACAAAGGTCTCATGCAAGTGGCAGCCTGAGTGTCCTTGGAAAAGTTATCTGAGGCCAGCGAGGGATGAGGGGCTGCGGTGGAGCGCGGTATCGATCCGCCGCTTAAACCAGCAGCGTCCAATCAGCTGCTCCGACCAATCAGATTAGAGCTTTTAGCGTCATCGATCTGAAGAACGAATGGATTTAAAATCCAAATGACTGCATTGTGGGTTTTTTTTTTTTTTAAACCCTATTGGTCAGAGTAACGTCATGCCTGCTCAGTTTCTTGTCATTTGCTTTATTTAGTCCTTTTTTTTTTTCTAAATTATTGCATTTTTTAAATAGCATTTTTAAAATTAATTATTCTTAATTCAATTCAATTCAATTTTATTTGTATAGCGCTTTTAACAATTGACATTGTCGCAAAGCAGCTTCACACAATCAAAAGAATTATTTCGGTTTGTATGAGATGTGAACATGTACAGTATGCGACTTAATGTAATGTGTTCAAAGTCCTTCATACCAGCCTGAGCTTCTTTCTCTTCCTATCCAACCTCAGACATCCCCGTCAGTATTGTGTTTGGAATAAATCAAATAAGTAAAGCTGCCAGGCCATAAAAACATTGTGTGTGTGTGTGTGTGTGTGTGTGTGTGTGTGTGTGTGTGTGTGCTCGACTAGCTGCCAGATTGGGTTGGTAAAATCTCATATTTACATACACCAGCTTCTCCGTGTGATCCAGTAAAGTCGCCTGTAGCTCTTCTCAGTAGCCTCACCCCGAATTCACCCGCGAGAGCCACCACTGTGGCTGAGTGCCTCCATCTGTCTCCAGAACCACAGCGCAGGGAAGAGACACGCTGCTGGAGGAAAAAGAAAAAATTAACTCCTCCAGTAGTGCAGTGAAGCTGAGCTCTCAGTCAAGTGCAACAAGATTATCCTGTAGATATGAATGGGTGGATGGCTTGAGAAACCCATGGATGGATGGATGGATGGATGGACTACTTAGATAAATAGCTATACGTGTGGATAAATTGAGAGGAAAATTAATTTTGGGATAGCTAGACAGATGGATGGATGGACAAAAGTAAGTCTAGATGAATTAGTGAAGTGAAGAAGATTGATGAAGAGATGTCTAAATGGATGGATGTATTTAGATGGATGGCCAAACAGATGGGTGGATGGTTAAAGAAATTGACATATGAACGGATAACTAGATGAATAAAAGGATGGAGGGAGGTATGGGTAAACGGATGAAGAGTTGAATAGTTGGATAGACCGATAGATTAGCTAGTTAGGATGGATAGCCTGACAGAAAAATAAATACAAGGATGGAGGGAGAGATGGAAAAGGAGGGAGTGACAGATGTATAAATAAATAGATGCCTAAATCAATGGATGGATAGCTAGAGAGGCTGGTAGATAGATGGATTGATGGTTGAAGGATGAATACTGTAGCTTTTGGATAGATGACTTGATAGCTAGATGAATGGAGGGAAAGATGGAAGGAAGTTGAATGGTTGGACAGAGGACTGGAGCAGCTAGTTGGATGATTGAGTAAATAGCAAGATGGAAGAATAGCTAGATAGATGAATAGCTAGTTCAATGGATGGATGGATGGATGGATGTATGGATGGGCAAATGCACAGGGAAATGGATGGCTGGATAAATGGGTGAATAGCTGTGCAAATTGAAAGCTAGACAGAACAATAAATACATGGAAATTGGGAGAGATGGATGGACAGATGGATATATTGATGGATGAATGGTTGGAGAGTTGGATGGATGGATGGATGGATGGATGGATGGATGCAGGAGTAGATGCCTAAACTGATGTCAGCTGGATGGATGGATGTCCAAATGCACAGAGAAATGTACTGTGTGGATGGATCAATGGATGAATAGCTATGGAAACAGATATCTAGACAGTAGAAAAATGGATGGAGGAGTAGATATGATGGATGGATGGAGTAGTAGATATGATGGATGGATGGAGGAGTAGATATGATGGATGGATGGAGGAGTAGATATGATGGATGGATGGAGGAGTAGATAAATGCTTAAATCAATGGATAGACAGACAGCTGGATGGATGGACAGATGGTTAAACAGATGGCTTGATGAGATGGACGGAGAACGGGGGTGGACGGATGGAGGGACATCTATAAGAATGATTAGTTGTGTAAGTGAGGAGACAAATAGATTGGATGGGTGAATGAATAGCAAGATGGATGGGTGGATGGATGCATGGATGGATGAAAGAGGGATCTTCTTGCGTGAGCTCTGTACTAAATGCTGTAGTTCGACTAAACAATGCATCGCTGCCTCATTCATTCCGTTGCTGTTTAAACATCCTATTAATTACTAAAGATGCGATTTGGGACACGGCCCTGAATTCTCCCGGAAAGTGTAAGTTATTACTCGGCTCACGCAGCCGAGGGGGTGAATTTCCCATGAAATATTGTTCCACGAGCAGCTCGGAATTGCATTTTTTCCACCAGAGAGAGGGTGAAATTCCCAAATCATACATTCAGCAGCTTCAAATTTAATTTAACTTCATTTTCAATTCCAGATTTTTTCCTTGCTTCTCATATTCGTTTAGTAAAAGTAGTGTGCGTATGTGTGTGTGTGTGTGTGTGTGTGTGTGTGTGTGTAAAGTATAATAGCTGTGCTGATAACACACTCCCTCAGCGTGAAAACTCTCATGCCTCTCGAGGAGAATCTGACCCATCATGAGGTCCCTGGCCCCCCCCGCATCCCGCTGAGCCTCGTAGGGGGTCTAGAGAAACCACCAACGTCCCTCCCTCTCTCCGTCTCTCTCCCTCTCTCTCCGTCTCTCGTCATTCCGCCTTCTCGATTTCTCACACCCTCTTGTTTTTACACTATCCTTCCTTCTTTTCTCCCGGCTTCCCCACGGGACGCTGCTCTCTTAGCAACACTCCTTCCCCTCGTTTTTCTTATTGGACGAGGCCCGAGTGTGTCGGCGGCCCCTCGGGGTGCTGCGCCTCAGTCTCGCCCCTCTTTTCACTCTCGAGGTGTCTTATTATTTACAAGCTTCCTTCCAGGAAAGAGTGCAAATCCCTTCTTTCTTTCTGCCTTTATTCCGTTCAGAACGGAGCGCGATGTGATTAAGGAAACGCAGGGTGTAATATAGTACGAGTGTGTTATGAGTGTGTTTGGAGTACCGTAAGCGCCCCACCCTTGTCTTGCTGGCGCCCTTAATCCCTATAAGGCTGCGCGTTTGGGGCACAAACCCTCCGATTTAACTCGCTTTATTTTTTAACGTGTGGCTGATTAGGTGTATTTTTTTCCCCCAGCACTAAAAAAAAAAAAAGACGAGAAACACACTCATTGAGACGTTTTTATCGCGACAACCATTAACCGCTATTTATTTTGAAAGTCTGATGTCAGCGCGCTGTATGTTCTCCGCATGTTTAATGTCCTCATTCTTCCCTTCTCTTCCTTAATCCCTTTTCCTGCTATCAGATTCGGCCCTAAACGCCGCGGGGTGTCTCTTCACAAACATCCAGGCCGTAAAAAACTTCAATACGTGTTTAGCTTGTTTTTTTTCCCCCCTTTCTTTTCTTTTCTTTCCTTTTCTTTCGCTCGAACAAAAAAAACGAAAACGAGGGGGAAACACGCGTTCCGATTTGTAAAGCTTAACTGATTCCTTCCTGACAGTTCTGTAAAGGCTTAATAAACAGAACCGTCTGCGCATCAGTACACTTTCAGAGATCGCGCGCGGTAAATTAGTCCCCTTTTTTTTCCCCCTGCCCTTTTACTTTGCCAGTAAACTCGTTACGGATCTCCCAGCTGTGGCAGTGTTGCGGTTTCCGAAAAGCCTGGCGTCCCGAAAGTTTACCCTAACAAGCTGCTTGATTTCGGAGAAGAGGCTTGATTTGTGAATCGGGCGCCGAATTATTCAAGGCTCGTTCGTCTACGCCAGAGAATAAACGTGTGACGAAACCGGACAAGAATCGGGATGATAATCGGAGGAAGAGGTCCAGCGTCTCGAATGCGGTCGTACGGCTAGCACGGAATGTCCATGGATTTGACGCGGAAAAAGCTTTTAGCTCGATCCGGATCCTATTTAAGGGCCCTTGTTTCAAACGGATGCGATATCAAGAGAGAGTGAATGAGTCGCGGGATGAATAACCGCTCGGCTTCGGGGTTCGTCACCCTACAATGGCAGACAGGCAGCGTTCAGAGCGGCGCTTTGGAACACAATCAGTCGCTATTTTGTGAACGGTAATGCGAGAGCGTCAGAGCAGATGTCCTGAAAGCAACCTGACAAAAAAAAAAAAAAAGTTGAAATTTTGAATGAAGCATGGCTTTTCTTAATGCTGTAGAAACAGGAAAGGTTATAGATGATCTGATCTGATAGATCTGGCTTTACTTCACACATCTTGATTGTGTTCTGTGAAGGAAAATAATCAATGAATTTGTCATGACAACACACTTTTATCTACAACAATATATTGTCACTGGGACTATTGAGGACTCTGGCTAAGTCTAAATGTAGCCTCCAGCATGGAAGTGCAGAAATATGCAATTCCTCAAATGTCCACTGGGGGCAGGCTCAATCCCCACAGACTCCCATGTTACAATGTCTAACTTTCAAACAGAAATGAACAAGTTTGCAGCTTTGGTCTCCATAGCGAGATTTCCCATTAATGACAACTAATAAATTGTATGTAACTTTCTACCGTTTGTCTTTCGTCTGCTCCCACCATGGGGTCGCCACAGCGCATCCGCACAGTAACATGGAGCAGGTTTTACACCTGATACCCTTTCAGATGCAACCCTCCCAATTTATCCGGGCTTGGGACCAACACTGCAACACTGCATCCAGTGTCTGGGAGTCGAACCCAGGCCCTTCCACACGGTAGGCGAGAAACCTACCACTGAGCTACCAGTGGCCTTCATGACTAAACACTACAAAGTGACAGCTGCCTTAACTTACGAGAAGAAATGTAGGAAATGACACGGGATGATGTGTAGGGTTACGAAAGACGAGTTCAGTCAAATACATCAGCATGTAAATTAACGTTAGCCACCATAACAGTTTAGCAAAGCTAAAGGATTGGATGGTGATGACCAGAGCTCGCACATTTGAGCTTCAAAAACCGCTTTTCTGACATCACAGAGGGTTTTCTCCAGCTCTTTTTATACAGTTCATGGCGCGAACCCATCTATACCAATCCCGTGATCCTCTGAGGAACCATTTTGAAGACTGTATGTTTATCCACGAAGATCAGCCCACAGCCATAGAGGTTTTAAGTACTGATTGATTAAGATAGCTTAGGATAGCGCGTCCAAGCTATCCTAAGCTAGCAAGCGTTACTGGAGTTGCAACAATGTTTTTTGGGAGAAAATGCATAACTAATTAAAATTCTTATCATACTGAAATATAATTTGCGGAAAAATTAAAGTTCACGTAAAATCCAAGGAAAAATTTGTACGCGATGAATACAATAGAAACATTGTCTAAATTAAATGTTTCGTTTTAAAAGTGTCACTTTTTCCAAGGGATGTTTGGTTATTTTGGATTGTTTTTTGATTTGGATTTTTGAGAAATTCCTAACTCATATTGTCTCAACAGGTTTTTCTCCATTACTCTCTAGGGATCCTAACCCACGTCTGGATTTCTAAAAAACCCACTTCGTGACAACGTCTATTGTTGAAAGCGCTATACAAATCAAACTGAATTGTATTTGGAAAAAAGCTTGCTGTTTTTTTTTTTTTTTTTTCATTTATCATCCCATCTTATTGTAAATACGCGTTTTTGCGTCTCAGCCAGCCGTCAGCTCGCGCAGCCCGACACAAAAGGCGGCGGGCGTCTCTCTCTTTTTTTTTTTATCCGTCTGTTTTGCCGAGGGATCAAAACGAAATAGAATAGGTAATTCTGTGTAATCACGCCGGCATTAAACGGATATCAGGAACTCCTCGTAGACTGATAGCAGCCGAGACACAAAAACAAACTGACAGAAGAAATGGATTTGTCTTTCGCTCGGAAAGAAACGCTAGCGCTCAACGTTTTTTTCCGTTGCTCGCCGCCATGAGTCAGAGCAATAACGGAGAGATGTGTGGAGGAATTTAAAGAGGGAGTTTGAGTTTAAATAAATGCCGTTGCAGGGTGAGGTACGAGCGCTAACACTTTAGAATTGCAAATATTTTTGAGCAATAAACTTCTTGACGGTGAAGTTCATGAAAAGAAAAAGATCAGCAAATATAATAGTGGCGATGGATGTGACTGCAGAGACAAGTGTGTCGAATAATCTGGTAAAGTTAAAGGGGTGTCAGTTAAATAGTACGTGTCGGTTAAAGATCTAATCAAAATGAAAGTACTTTTTCATGTTTTCAGCCCTTTCCCCTTCAGTGTATGCCACTATTAGATTTAAGATTGTCTCCAGAAAATAAAAAATATTATACATTTTGTGAGAAAATCATAAATATTTTCAAATCTGTTTTAAGTATGAATATTGATGGATGGTCAATTGGAGGGATGAATGGATGGTGAAAAGGAAAATGGGTGGATAGTTGGGTGGACGAATGAAGATTTAGACAAATAAAAGGAAATAGTAATGGATAAATTGATGAATGGATGGAGAGGTGGATGGATAAGTCCATGGCTGAGTAGCTATTTTGATGGATAGATATGTAAAGTAGGGGAATGAAAGTATAGTTGGACAGACGGATGAATGGACGGATAGTTGTTTATGAAATGGAAAATGGGTGGATCGTTAAATGGATGGGTAAATAAGATAACATAAGATATTATATACCTTTATTAAATAGTTGAAAGGATGACAAAAATGGATGGATATATTGATGGATGGATGGTTGGATGGCTGAGTAGCTGTTTAAACAGATAGGTAAATTAGTAGGGGAGTAGATGAATGAATCGTTGCAGATACAGTATAGATGGATGGGTGGATAAGTGGCTTAACTGAGAGCTTGATATCTATTTTCATGGATGGATGGGTAAGTGAATATGGATGGATAGATGGATGACTGAATCTTACTATACAATAGATGGATGTATAGTAAGATTGATGAATGAATGACTGAACGGAGAGCTAGAAAGAAAAAAGAATACATGGATAGACAGATGGATGGATGGATGGATGGCTGACTGATTGGCTAAGATGGAGGAGATTCCCATCTCGGGTCTGTGTGCATAGAGTTTGCATGTTCTCCCTGTGATTGGTGGGTTTCCTCCAGGTTCTCCGGTTTCCTACCACAGTCCAAAAACATGCAGATTAGACTAATTGGTGTGAGTATGTGAGTGTTCCCTGCGATGGATTATTACCCCTTCCAGAGTGGACCCCGTGTTGTGGACAAAGTCTTCTGGGAGAATCCAGGCCCCCTGTGACGCTGTATCCAGGATAAAGTGGTAAAGACGATGAGTGAGTGAGTGAGTGAGTGAGTGAGAGTTAGATGAATGGATGGATGGATCGTTGGCTTAATTGATGGACGCATGACTGTTTCAATGGATGTCGAAGGACGTTCCTTTCAAATGAATGGAGAACTAGCCAGAAAAAGGATGCACGGACAGACGCACACCTTTTTTCACCTCGTCTCCGGGTTTCGAAAATATAAAAGTAAATGCAGTGGCGAAACCGTAAATGTTGGCACCCTTTGTTTTACACACGAGTCGCAATCATGAAACCGCGGACCCGTTTATGGCGAAAGCGAGAATCTCTGAGAGATGAGCGTCGAGTGTTGAGCGTTTCTGGCGTCTCAGACAACATATTAATAAGAAGATTATGAGCTTATAGCAAGCTGGCAAACACCCGCCTCTGATCCGTCGTGTGCTCAGTATGATAATGCAGTCACTGCCAGAAACACTAGCACTTAATAGTTTCATTAGGCGCTGTGATGGATGTGGATTTGAGGACGAATGTTTATTTTATAAATAGCATTATTTCCAGGGCGGCCCAGGAGATATCATTATTGTTTACTGCTTTTCCTTCCTTATTGGATTATTAAGTGTTTTATTTGTTCTACGGTAATTCGTTTCTTGATGATGTCGTCTTTAGGACGTAAGCGCACTTTGCTGTTTGATGTCGATATTAAATATGTAAGCATGATACTTTTAAGTAACAGTTTAAAAAAAAAAAAAAACCTGCGCTGGATCAAGTGCTGTTTCTTAAGCTGAGCGATAATAAAAGCTGAAGCCGTTAGATCGTTAAATCGTTAGATTGTGAGGAACCTCAGTTGTGCAATTAATCGTATTATCATTTGTAATTTTTCATCTTTTGCGTTTGTGTCGCTTCATTTTCCAAGAGTGAGTCATGAATTATCCGCACTACAGTTATATTAAAACTTCTCTCGGTCTTATAAGCGCTGATGGATTCATCACCACGAGCCTGAGAGTAAACAGCGGAGTACGGAACGGAGGCATCCTCAATCGCCGGACAACAAAAAGTCAACCATCAGCTGGAAAAAATTCATCAACGCTTACAGTTTTCTGGGATTCTCAAGGGCCAGAAGTATTGGAACGTTATCAGGCGAACAGGTTCAAAAATCAACAGTGAGACTCCTATTGAAGAGCTGAAGACCGAACCATGGATTAAACTCGGAGGACTGCGTCGTATCCGGGGGGCGTCGTGATCTCGCATGACGATGCACGTCCACACACTTCTCCGCACACACTTCTGTATTCCAATCTCGACCCATCGGACTTTCGCCTTTTTGTTCCCCTGAAAGCAGCCCTACGAGAGTGAAGATTCATTCCGACGAAGAAGTGAGATGTGTCCGTGGCTGTACAACATCTATCAATGAGGGAAACGAAAAAGCTTGTTGACAGATTGGTTAAAGTGTATCGAAAAAACAAGGCGATCATGAATAAACGCTAATCAGAACGAATTCCACAGCCAGAGTGCGGGTAATTTTTGACTCACTCTCACGCAAACCCTTCTTTCTTCTCACTGACTTGTTACAGATTAATGTCTTCACCAATGACTCGTACGATTAAAAGTTCTGTTTATTATCAGGGTCAGTCGGTGATGAATGTGTTGTTACTATAGAAACAGTAAACTATTATGTGCTGCTGTGATTTGCAGCCTCATTGTGAGCTGCTATCATAATAATAATAATAATAAAAAACCCTTGCAAAGCATTTTTTTACTTCACTAATAGGATGTACGTGATGTGATGTTGCCTTCAGATTAGTCCAAATTGATCAGATCGTCTTTATGAAAGCGAGAACACAATGTATGGAAACATGATCTCAAATCAAATGAGTACATTTTTCATTTTCCTTCCCGTTAAAGCGAAACACGTTGCTTGATCTAATTATTTTTGCAAAGATCGAAAACGGTGCCGTTCCGTGATTATACATAATCGCATACGTACGGTCACGAGCCGGACGGATCGACAGCGAGCCGTTTAAGAGCAGAGAGAGAGAGAGAGAGAGAGAGGGAGAGAGAGGGGGGAAAAAAGCTTTATGTTGATTTCAGTCCTGAATTGCATCCTCTCTTGTTGTTGTGTCGAGCAGCACTAAAAGCAGCAGCGCTTAATAACATGGTGCAAATAAAAGAGGACTCAGAGTGCGCGCTCACGCCTCGATAAGAGGCCCACGAGGTCCGGGAAAGCTCTGCGCATTGTCTCGGGTGTGACGGTCTGAGTGGGACCCGACGCTCCTGTTATTCTGCATGATTTATCCGAACCTTCAGTCGCTTAAGAGCGCGAGATCGGCGTCCGGGACGTCGTGTCGGAGCGGACGCGCAGCAATTCATCTTCCATTTGCACTTCCGTACCGTGAGCACACGCGACAACAAGTGGAGAATGTTGTGGACCCAAATGTCCAAAGATCCAGGCGGTGAATAGGAGCAGAATTTAGAAAAAAAAAAAAAAAAAGGAAAAAAAAAGAAAAGAAAAGGGAAAAAAAAAGCAGCGGTCGCTGGGAAACAGGGGCCAGGAGGAGGACTGAAAGGCTGCGATTAGCGGTAATGAATAAAAGACAGGAATCAGACAGACGTACGGAACAGCGTCCATGCGGCATTAAGCACAATTAGGGTTCAGAGGCGGGAAAAGAAATACACAATCACGTCACGTGAAGCATAATTTACGTTGTTGTTGTTGTTGTTGTTGTTGTTGCACTGACGGCTCTTTTCTGTTTTTCTCCGTCTTAATGAGCTCATGGTTTCCTCAAAAAAAAGATTACGATATACAATAAATAAACAAACCCAGGCTCATTTTATACGAATGAAGTGGAGGCTGTAAAGTGACCTGGTTTAAACAAGAGACTACAACACACACACACACACACACACACACACACACAGTATACACTCATTTCAATCGCTGGTTAGAGCAAATATCTAATCAGCCAATCACATGGCGCTATGCAGTTAGACGTGTAGACCTGATCGAGACGATCGGCTGAACTGATCCCAGACGGGCCGGTCTGAGGATTTCTGAC